>CAUYSK010098205.1:0-18870 GCA_963575035.1 Avahi laniger | reverse complement strand
GTCTGGGGGATAGTCACACTTGTAGCTCTGACTTGGGTGGGGCAAATGCAATATATGTAACCCAACATTTGTACCCCTGTAATATGCTGAAACGAAAAAAAAAAGCTGCAATAGCAAGTAACATGTAGGTCCCAGCTCAGCCGTTTCCTGGCTGGGTGACACACCCTGTCTCAGCTGTTGCCGTTAATAGACACTGTTAGCGTTTCTAGAAGAGACAGTGGACAAAAGGTGCCTAGCACAGTGCCTGACACACACTAGCTACTGCTGTCAGGACAATCAACCACCCAGAGGCCTGATAAGATGGGGTCCTTTGCGCTCAGTCAGAAGGGCGAGCAGTAATCAGACAGGTTCAGTCTGGGAGGCCAGTACATTGCCCCAGTCAGAATGTGACCGATCATTAGCTGCCACACCCGGGCCCTGGCATTAAGATCTGTAGGCCACCAACTTCTCCTTCACTGACTTCCTTTTCCCCAAACAACCTTCTGCCCTTGGGTCTTGTTCCTTCTGGAGTCTGAACTGCCTACCGGGAAAGAATGTGCTACAAAGTCACAGGTGAAGTCTCGCTGGCAGGCCACCTCCGGACATGGTAACTGCTAAGAATGGGGTGCAGATCCCCCCACAGGTTTCACTACGGACGGTGCCAAGTATGCAGCCCTCACCCCCTGTAGGACCTTGGGGCCTGCACTTGCAGGGCCCGATCATCACCTCCTCTGCCCCGCGTCAGCTGCTTCAGGGCAAAGCAACCTAAGGCCCTGCCCGTGGCGCAGACCTACCAGCTGCCGGATGCGCTCGTAGACGAGGCGCTGCGGGAAGGAAGTCTCCACGGGCTTCACCACGAAGTGCAGTCTGCTGTCCGCGGGCTTCTCCAGCGCATGCAGGCAGGAGCGGAAGTGATCGTAGGCTTCGCACGTGACATCCAACTGTCTCAGCGTGAAGTTGAGTCTGCAAACCAACCAGCCGACACACAAACTGCTGTCATTCCTGGACACCCAACTTGCTTTCCTGTTGCCTCACTGATTTCACTTCCCGTGAGTGGATTTTTGCTGAGCGCCTGTCTTATGCTAACTGTTTGCGTGCAATTCCTTCCTGAATCTGGGAGGTGGGGACATTACCACTTACATTTCACAGATGTGGAAACTGAGCCTCAGAAGGCTGAAGTCATGTGCCCAAGATGATACCACTGGAAAGATAAAGACAGTCCCTGCCTCTGAGAAGCTACAGATTGGTGCAAGAGGCAGACTCTGACCCACGCTTGAGGACAGGCCTCCACGTGCTCCTGCCGTGTTCCGCATGCAGCCGGCACAGAATCTGGCACCCAGAGCTGCCCCAAAACCACCTGTGAGACGAATGAATGAGAGGCTACGGATGGTGCAGAGGACTCAGAGCACAGAGGACAGAGGTAAAATTGCCAGGAAGCTGGGGGGTTGCGGAGGTTTCAGAGTGAGCGGGCAATGTCAGAAATGGTTCTCCCAACCCTGACATTTGCCTTTCAACACCTGAATCTGCAAGACGATTTAACTTAAAATTCAAGCTCTTTGATGCTTTCTATTTCCAAAATCTCTTATGAAAAATTTCAAGCATGCAGAAGGAGTGGGAACAGTATGATGAAGCCGCCACTGGCTTCAGCCCCTGTCCACCACCCCACTGAATTATTAAAAAGCCATTACCAGGCATCATAGCATTTCCTCTGTAAATATGTCAGTGTGTATCTCAAAAAGATACTCTTTTCAACTAAAACAAATTTAACAATAATTCTTTAACATCAAATAGTCAGAGTTCGGCTTTTCCTGACTGTCCTGATTTTTTTCCTTTACAGTCTATAAAATCAGGATCCCAGTGAGGCCCATGTGTTGCCACTGGTCGATGTGTGCAGAAGTCCTCTGCATCACTGGTGCAAACAACGCTGCGACAAATCCGCGAGTACGCAGCTCTGAGCACCAGGAGCGTTCCCACAGGGTGAACTTCTGGATGTTGAATTGTTGGGTCAAGAAATACACTCGGTTTTACTTTGGCTGCATATTCCAAACTGCCTTCAGGAAAGTTGTGGACTGTCGTAAGTATTAGGGGAAACGTGTGCGAAGTGTCTAGCACGGTAGCTGCCACAACGTGGGCACTCAACAAAGGCAGCCATCTAACGTTTTTGGATGCTTGAGCGGAAACATCGGGGAGGGGGTGTCGGGGGAGGAGAAATGAGCACAAGCTCTGTGTGCAGCAGCGAGAGGGAAGACCTGGCGGAGGGGCAGGGACAGATGGCCCCGGAGAGAACGTTCAGAGAGGCTCTCGATGGAGAGTGGTGGCCAAGCGTCGAGGCCCTGGGATGCAGCTGGCATCCACGTCCACGACTACCCCTAACCAGCTGTGCCCTGGACACGTCCCCGACGTCCCTTAGCCTTCCTGCCTCCTTCTGTAAAACTGGGACAGCAGCACCTGCCCACCAGGTTATGCGCGGATTAAACGAGGTCATGTATGCAGGGACCAGCACAGGCTTGGCACAGGGTAGATGCTCGATAAACGGTAGCGAGTAGTGACGGCACACGGACAAGGACGCATTCAGAAGGTGACAGTGTGGCTGACACCCGGGGCGCCAGCACGGTCCCGGGGAGCAGAGCTCACCTCTTCTCCACGGACAGGATGGCTGTGCAGGCATTCTTTAATCTGTGGGCGAGTCGGGAGAGAGTTCTGAACACAGCATCGGTCAAGTCGTCGTCGTAAAACACTGCAGGGAGAGAAAAGGCATGGAGAAAACATGCGAGTATCAGAGAGCTGCTTCTCCAAGGGACCCCCGCGGACACTACGGAGGGAATCCTTATCAACTTTGAGCAGCGACAGGCCTCGGGATTAAACCTGCACGGAGGTGGGGCAGAACATCCTGGAAGGTGCTTCCAAAGTGCAGACAACTCAGTGGAGGTGAGGGGACACTGCACGGGACTACAGGTGATGACAAAGGACATGTAGGATGAAGGAGCATTTTCTTACCTTCGGCTGCAAACAGTATGGTGGTGTGATCGTACAAGTCAGAGATTTCCTCTTCTGACCAACTGAAGGGGACCTCGGGATCTACAAAAGAAGAAAGGAAAGGACGTTCTGTGCTCATTTCTTTCTCTCCTGGCCACCAGCTCTCACTGAAGGAAGCTTTAGGAGAAGAAACAGGGTTGGGGGAAGCTTGGTGCAGTGGGTACCGCCGGCAGACGTGCCTCCCAGTGCCCCAGCTGCAGGCTCGCCGCTGCCTGTGCACACGCAGAGCGTAGGAGGTGCCCTTTCTGCCAGGTGCCTGCCCTGGCCAGTGAGGGGAGGGCAGATTTTGGCCTCGCCGCTGCCCCAGGAAAGTTGCTTCACTTCTCTTGGTTTCAGTTTTCACGTTTGTAGAAAGAGGCATAATAATACCTCCTTCATAGGATTGTTAAGAAGGTCAAAGGACTCGTTGGATGCAAAGTGCACAGCAGGTAACAGGTACTCAAGGAATGACTCTCCTCACCCATCAGTCTGACATCTGACAGGGAAAAGAAAAGAAGCCCTCTGCCATGTTGGAGCAAGCACCCAGGTCTGAAGCAGTGTGCGTAAGAAATCTGGGAAATTCTCCTACCCACAGGGCTTCCCGGCACCACTGCTTGCTGGGAAATGGTCTGTGCCCCTGAGTCTGACACCCTGGCCCTGCCACGTATCAGCTGTGTGCCCCTGGGCAGGCACTTAACCTGTGTGTGTGCCAGTCTGAACTCATAACTCAGGGACTGTCATGCCCACTACACGGTGATACTGTGAGGTCTGTAACAAAATGAACGTGAGGGGCCCGGCACACAGCAGGTGCTCAGAGAAGGACAGCGATGCTCATCAGCCAACAGAGGGAACTTGCCATGAGCTGCGGGATTAAGGCAACAGCTGGGACTCCGCCACTCAGTCAAGGCTACAGAGCTGATGGTCTTGAGGCATGACAGAGGAACTACTGAATCAAACCAGACATCAAAGGGAAACACACACCTGTGCAAAGGTCATCCTTCAGCCAGTCCAGTTCCTTGACCTTTACGATACCGCCTGTATAAACAAACATAAACACAACCCCTAACTCTAAACATAAGTAGGAAAAAAGATACACCAAGATCCATTCATCTATCCATCCTTCCGCCCACCCCTCCAACCTCCCATCCACCCACCCTTCCTTCCGCCCACGCTCTACCCACCCTTGTTGTCCTCCTGCCCTCATTCCCGCCCCCCCACCGTCCGTCCCTCCCCTCCATTCCTCCATCAATCTTCTCAGCATTTTTTTTTTTAATTTTTGTAGAGACAGGGTCTCGTTATTGCCCAGGCTGGTCTTGAACGCCAAGACTCAAGTGATCCTCCTGCCTTGGCCTCCCAAAGTGTTGGGAGGACAGGCATGAGACACTGTGCCTGCCCCTTCTGGCATTTTCTGAGTGCTGAGTGTTAGTGACTGTGCCAGGCACAGGGAACTTAAAGATTTAAGAGTCATGGTCCCCCTTCTTGGGGATCAGCCACCCTAGGGCGGATGGGCAGGTTAACAAACAACAACAAGCCCGCGTGGCCAGGAGGACGAGCCAAACAGCGGGAGGAGAGAAGGGAGCTCCTGCGTGAGACCAGGGGTGACGGCAAAGGCTGCGGCGGCAGGCCTGCTCCTCCCTTCCAGTGTCTGTTCCACTGCCTGCTGTACACGGGGCAGTCAACAAACACTGACACGGTGATGAACACAGACAAGGCCCACCAAGTCTACAGTCCAGTGGGGATGGAAAACGCCAGTCAACACGAGCAGATGTTAGAATGTGATGGCTCAAGGTGTCACCGGACTCTGAACTCTGGAGACCTGAGAGTGACAAGGACTTGCTGGGAGGAGAGAGCACTCAGGCAGGGGGACAGCAAGAGAAAGGCGCCAGGGGAAGGGGCCTCAAAGGAGACCGGGCTGCGTGTGCAGAGGCGGCTGAAGGCAGACAGGGCCAGACCCCACAGAAGAAGGGACAGGATGAGCAACCAGAAACTTCTGGAGGGCCTGAAGCCCGTGGGGCTGTTCAGAGGAGAAAGGGCTGGACAGACGGCCCATCAGGACACGGCTGCCATTGCCCGTAGTATCCACTCATCCCTGCTGGCCGTGAGGGGACGAGACGATCAGGTAGGTGCAGGTGGGAGGGTATCTGCCCGTGAATGAGTCTCTGGCTCACTGGACGCAGGCTGGACACCAGGACTGTCAGGAGAGGAGGCAGGAAAACAGGCAGGGGCCAAACCAGGGAGGTTTGGGAATTCAAGGAAGAGTCCCAACTTCATCCCATAGGCGATGGAGCCCCTGGAAGGTTTTCAGTGCGGAGGGAAGGGGTCAGGCTTGCATCTTAGAAGGTCACTCTGGATGCTGCATGGAGGACAGCTTGGGCTGGCCAAACAAGGAGTGGGGGAGTCAGGCTGGGGGCTGCTGCCAACGTGCGGGAGACAGGAGCTGAAGTGGGATATGGCGGCGGGTGTGGGAAGGAGGACGTGATTCCAGGATGGAGTCGCTATGCTCCCTCTGTTCACCTGGTGCAAAGGGAAGCAGGTGGAACCTGCCTTCCAGTGTCACAGTCTTGGTGTCTGTCCCACCTGCCAAACAGAAAACCTGCCAGGCCTCACCTGCAGTGGCAGCCAGGTGGCTGTTGAGGGCAATGTTCCACTGGCACATGGCCAAGAGATCTGCACCGACATCTGGAATGACAGAAGGGCAGGCCCTAAAGCGCCAGTCGTTACAACACTCTCGTCTCCACGTTTTTGCCGAGAGAGAACTGTTATCAAGGGCACGACTGCAGAAATTACCGAAACGTTTCTCCTATGTGTCTTACTGACAAAATTAAATACGTTCACCTTAAGCCTCCTTTCACTGATTTTGACACTAAGTAAGAGATTCTCATCCTGGTGGGGAGAGACTTTGTGCTTCAGAGGGAAGGGGTGAGCACTCTCAACATTTTCTGAGTATATAAAACGTTCCATAGTTCACCCTTTCATGTTTACGGCAATCCTAGAAGCTGGTATCGAGGCCAGGGGTTCAAGATCAGCCTGGGTAATGAAGTGAGACCCGTCTCCAGCTAAAAAAAAAAAATTAGCTGGGAATGGTGGCACATGCCTGTAGTCCCAGCTATGTGGGAGGCCAAGGTGGGAGGATTACTTGAACCTAGGAATTTGGGGTTACAGTGAACTATGATCGGACCATGATACTCTAGCATGGGTGACAGAGAACTTGTCTCAAAAAAAAAAAATGGACAAAGTATACGAGCACCATGTTCACAGAAAAGGACACATAAATAGAATTTCATTGTACTAAGAGGCTCAACCTCAGGCATAAAAGAAAAGCAAATTGAAGGTACCAACTGGGAAGTGTGTTAAAATTTAGATATTTGACATCCTTTCTCTTCTCAGCAAAGTCTGAGTTGGGGGTTTGGGGTGGGCCCTAAAATCTTTATTTTTTATTTTTTTTGAGACAGTCTTGCTCTGATGCCCAGGCTGGACTGGTGCGGTGGCATCAACATAGCTCACTGCAGTTTCAAACTCGTGGGCTCCGGTGATCCTCCTGCCTCAGCCTCCTGAGTAGCTGGGACTACAGGTGCACAATATCACACCCAGCTAATTTTTCTGTTTTTAGTAGAGATGGGGTCTTGCTCTTGCTCAGGCTGGTCTCAGACTTCTGGCCTCAATCAACCTCCAGCCTCGGCCTCCCAGAGTGCTGGGATCATAGGCGTGAACTGCCATTCCTGGCCAATAAACTTGTTTTCAAAGCCTTCTAAAAGGGCATATTTCTCACTGTTTTCTGAGATGTGTGCTCTTTCTCAGGGTGTAAGCAGAGAGGCCAGACACCTACTGTGAGACCTGCAGGTCATGCTGTGGCCACTGACTCGGTGTTGCTGGCTTATTCTGATATTGAGAAAAAAATCGAAGGGTGGAGAAAACCAGCAGACCAGGATAGCAAAATTAACAGCAGGCAATGTCCAATTCCCCGTGTCTCTGCCTCTTTTATACAGTCGGTACATGCCTTGTGAAGATCACTACCTCCCCTCAGCCTGAGACGTTGCTTAGTTACCTGTACAATAAACAGTCCGTGCCATGGTGGCTGCAATGATGCTAACAAGCCCCGTGCCCGCCCCAAGCTCCAGCACGGTGCACCCTTGGAAGAGGTCCCGTTGGAACAGTATATAGTCCGCCAGGAGCAGGGCGCCCCGCCACACCTGGAAGGCAGACGACAAGGAAAGACAGGCAACGTGAGGCTCTGCAGAGACCCTTCGGGGCCATGGGAAGTGGACGGGACCTACCCACCTGCTTGCCAACATCCTCCAGGGGGGTGGCCATGGTGTGCTCTGGACGGGATGGAAACCAGAAGAGAAATGCCCACTGTGAAAATGGGGATGGACAAAAAACCACAAGACAGGGGTGCATGGCAACCTGCCAACATGGTCGGATGGCGTTGGAGGTTGGAGTTAGGCATTCAAGAGAGAAGTAGAAACACAAGCTGTACTACCAGTCGGGAGGAGGTGTTTGAGCATCACTCAGAGATCAGGAGCCGCGGCTCACTCTCTTACAGGTAACTGGGTAGCTATGCCCACAGCCCAAAGACTAGGGTCTCGAGAGTCTTGACTCAACCTAACTAAACACAAAGGCATCACTCAACACGTTTTTGTGGTCAGTAAGTGCAAATTTTGCAAACAAAATATATTTGCATGCTAATACTAATCACAATTCATTCCAAAATATTTTCTTACACTTAGAACTACACTAGAAGTTAACAAAATAAGTTAGAATTTATATCTTTTTTAACAAAGTTGAAGAGAAGCATGATAAGTAATTATAGTAAGTATTCTCAAGCACAAAACGTATTAGGATAGAATTCTGGTAGTTGGGGGGGAAGAGAATGGAAACATGAGATAAAGGAGAAAAAAGAATGATATGAAACACTTTTGCTACCAAGTAAGAACTCACTCTAGTATTTCTGAGTGAGTTGGTAACGGCCATCAAATGAACACACACAAACATGCATGGTAGGGTAGCTTTGCATGCTTGTCGGACTTGCACAAATCAAACCAAGTGACCATGGAGAAAGAAGTGGGGACGGGGGAAGGAGGAGGGACGAGGGTGGAGAATAGCAGGGCTGTAAGTAGGTGGGTCACGCTCCCTTCCTCCATGTGGTTGGCCCTAGGAGGGGGACTGGGTAATCTGCATGTCCCTGGTTTCTTTTTGGTTCTCATGAGCTCTCACAGAGTGAGAATTTCACTGTGTCAAGGCCACTGCCGTGTTTACAGATGTATAGGAAGGGTCCAGAAAGAACATAAGCCAGCCACTCTGACTGTCCCAAAGCCAGGAGAGAAACTGGCTGTGTGGGGTGCTCCTGGCGCCCTGGGCCACTGCTCTCTGAAGGCTTTTCCTGGGCAAATTTGACTAAACACTAAGTGTGCAGACTTAGAGTCAGAGCCCCGATAAGTGACTAATGCATTGTCCACCAGCATCTTGGCTGGATTTGATACTGTGGTTTGGAAGGCTCTTTTAACAAAACACGCTCCTTTCAGGATTCCATGTTGCTATGGTCTAAAATGCAGTCACTTGGTTTGAAGCTGGAACAGAACTGTATCCACCAATCCGCCTGACACCGACTCCCTTCACTGAACAGTCATTGGACAGACCTCTTCTCTGAGCCAGGCCTGGGGCTGGGCACCACTGACATTCCACTTGGTCTAGATCATCCCCATTCTACAGATGAAGACACTGAGGCCAGCATCACTACATGTAAAAGTTGATGGGAAAAACACACCTTCTCTGTGCCAGACCCCATGCCACATGCTTCCTCGCTGACTCCTGAAAACCACCCAATGACACGGGTTTGAGTGTTCTCTTATAGATGTGGGAAATGAGGCTGGGAGAGATGCGGCAGGCTGCCCAGGTCACACAGCGAGTAAGTGGCACATGTGGGGTTTCAAGTCAGGTCGTCTGTTGCTTGCTGGTTTTCCAGGGAAGGTAGATATCCCTCTTGAGGCGGGGTATAACCCGAAAGGATGCTCAGGGACATGACTGGAAAAGCCTGGGGCAGAGGCTCCCAGGGCCCCCTCCCCACCTTCCATCCTTTCCCTCCAGTTGGTTTGACAAAGCCTCCTCCTGGCCCTCTGCTCCCTGACCCAGCTGCCCTAAGCATTCCTGCTGCCAGGGCCACCGTCCCCTCAAGATCTCGGTCCTACATGGTTGGACCCGAGGTCCCCGGCGGCTTCACGGATGTGAGTTTTTCCTCCCTAGGTGCACTCAAGGAGTGGTCAGCTTCCCTTGAGAGAGAATGAGGACTGTGAGGTCAGACAGGCTGTGTGAGAATCAGGCTTTGTCACTTTCTAGTAGGGTGACTTTGGTCACTCAACTTCTTGGAGACAGAGCTGCAGTTTCCTTTTCTACAAAATGCAGAAGTACCCTTATCACCTCGTTTGAGGGGTCATAATGGGGTTCAGCCAGATAATGCTTCTCAAAGAGCACGGCTCAGAAACATCTGCAAACCACGGATCTAGGCAAAGCTCGCAGCCCTTGTACAGTTAGTTGGTGGTCACTGAAGCCCAAGGAGGGCAAATGACCAGCCCAAGGTCACAGTCAGGAAAAAAAATTCTAATTGATGAAAATGTGTCAAGATATTTTTCTACAGCCAAATGGAAATAAAAGAGGATTTAAAAATCAAGTCCTTTGGGAGCCTGATAAAAAACTGACCTAAGATGTGATTTCTGCTGACACTGCTGACGTCGGGGCAGGACGACAAGGGAGGGAATGGGATGCTCCGGGAGAGATGAGACAGACGAGCGGGATGCCGTGCGGCTCTCTGGGGCCAGACTCGGAAAAGGCCAGCTTCCCCGCGAAGCTCGGTCAACACACAGGCTAGGAAGCCGAGTGTGGCTGACCCCGAGGGGACTCTTTTTTCTCATGTTTGAGGATATTCTTGAGTCTGGCGTGCAGAGATCCCAAGAGGTGCACCCTCCCCCTGGCCCTGTCTCAGGTGCTCACTGGGGCTCGAATGGGCGAACATTCTTCTTTACAATCGAGACGTCAGGATGGTCACAACGAATGCCCGGCACGTCTGCCCTGGAAGGAGGGAGGCTCCGCCAGTGGACTGCCTGGGGGTTGAAGCCCACTGACTTAGTGGCCTCCCTATCCAGGGTTGAGGGGGCTCCTGCCCAGTGGAAAGTCCTGGCTTACATTTAAACAATTCCAGTGGCATCCTAAGAACACCAAAGACCAGCCTGAGGAACTCTACCCATGAGAAACTCTAGGGTTAGCAAAGAGATGAGACAGTTTCAGAGTCTGATCTGTATACTGCCCCCGTCAGAGTCCACAATTATTTGTCTCACCTCATTTGTTAACTGAGTTACTAGACCTGCAGGGACCCCAAATCTCTTTCTTCACCAGTCTCCTTTCTCCCCACTTGGGGAGTGAAGCCGATGGTGGCTCACATTTATTGAACACCCAAGCTTCATATGTGCCATCTCTCTTCATTCCTTACAAGACAAGGTTATACCCATTTTACAGATGAGGAAACTGCATGTCACCTCTGCTGGAATGGTCTAGGACAGAGCCTGCCTGGTGCCACTGTGCAGGTGCTCAGTGACTGCTTGTTGAGTGGATGAAGGGATAGACAAACATCAGAGCTGTTGTTTTACCTGTTTGTTTCTGAATGTGATCCACTGACCCTGTTCCCTGTCCCGGGCCAGTGCTGGGAGAGCCTTTCCACAAGACCTCAGGTACCATGGGGGACCCTGGACTTAATGAACAGACTCAAATCAGAGCTCCTTTCCCCGGATGAGCAGCGCTGGGGGTGGCAAGAGTGCCGGCCGTGGAGACTGACCACACGGATTCGAAACCTTCCTCACCACCACCGAGCTGCCTGACGCTGGGCTTGTCCCTTCCTGATCTGTGCACCCCCACCCCAGGGGGCCGTGAGACTAGGGGAGAGGGCACTGGTAAAGAAACCCGTAACACAGCAGGGACTCAGCCATCGCCATGCCACTCCTGCCCCGGCTCCCCAGTGCTCCTGGTGTTTCCAGAGTGCTGGGTCTTTAGATTTGAGAGCGTGGAGTCACCAAACCCCTCTGCTCTGGCCCCCATGCGTGGGTAGCAGATGCTACCCTGTCGAAACCTCTTTCCTGTCCCACTTTTCCTGCCGTTTCATCACCTCCCCTACCTGGCTTCTAGCTCCCAGCTGTGTCCCACACCTGATTCATCCTGGATCTACGTCCCTCTCCATCTGCCACACCCCAGCTCCAGAGCCTCCCATGACTCCCTGTTGCCAGCCCAGCCAAGGCTTCTGCAAACTGTACCTTGCCCTGCACCACCACCCCCAGCCCCCAACATGCTGAGTTAGAGCAGAGCACGGTCGTGGGGGGCGGCAGCAGCGGGGCTTCCTGGAGGAGGTGTGGCTGAACTGGGACCTGCACAGCCATGAGGAATGTGCTGTGAGCAGAGGCTGGGGACAGGAAGGAGGCAGAGCACAGGAGAGGCCCACAGGTGAGGAAGCGCACGGAAGGGTGTGAGGCTGGTGGCGGCGTGAGTCGCGCAGGAGAGAGCTGTGGTTCTGGAGAGCTCTCCCCGCTGCGGCGGCACAGGTTCCGATAACCTCTGCTGCCCGTCCCGTCCCGGCCAGGCCTGAACACAGAGCCAACACTCAGACCACACTGTGCCCTGATCCATGCTGTGGAGCTGCCTTGGTGGCAGGTGGGCCGGACCCTCACCTACCTATTTTGATGATACTGTGGGGGCTGTCCTCGTGTGCCTCGTCTCCCATGTTGTCCTCTTCTTCCTGTGCTAGAATCATGGGATGTACCTTGTCTCTCGGAGGCCAGGCTGCGTGGAGATCAGAGGTGGCCCGCGGTCTTCTCACTACATCCAAATCCCCATCTTCGTCCAGCAGAGCTCCTGCCCCTTCCTGGTTGGTGCTGTCAGCCCCAGCCTGGAGGGAGAAACCCTCATGCTTGTGGCCACCTCCCAGAGGGGACCCTGTGCTGCCTCTTCCGGCAGGAGGAGGCTCCTCTGTGTGAGCATCTTGGTGATCACCACCCTCAGCCCCTGAGTCTGTCCGAGAGTCTTGGCTCCAGAGAAGCTTGAACTGGGACAGGAAAACTGAAAGGCAAGACAGGACACACAATGAGAAGAATTTCAGGGTGTCTTCTCTTTCTCTGAGAAAATTCGATTACCACCTGGAAAGATTTTTAAAGGCCAGGTAGAAATACATTAACCATCAGATAGGCCCATTTGATTCAGCTGAGACCACACTGGGTGGCTGGGGCCATGAAGGTTACAACCACCACCATCGCCATGAACAGCCACCATTTTGTGAGAATCTACAATGCAGGCACTCGGCCCGTATCATCTCGTTTAACCCTCACGATCGCCATGAAGACAGTATCATTAGCTTCATCCTGCAGACGTGGAAGCTGAGGCTTAGAGAGGTTAAGTGAGCTGACCAAGGCCACATAGCTTTGTACGTGGACGAGGCCGAGGGAGGATTCGAACCCAGTTTGCTCTACGTTTAGGCTGACACCCTTCTGCCTCTTAAGGTCTGGAGGACAGGACAAGGATGTGAAGTATCCCTCACCATCTGGTGACCAGAAAGTCACTGTGCCAGGAGAGGTGGTCGGGGCAAGGGGTACAAGGACTTCAGAGTGGGTAGCTCTAGGCTTGAGCCATCTACCAGGTGTCTGACCCTGGACAAGTCACCTGTCTGCTCTGAGCCTCAGTTTCCTCATTTGCATTACGAGGACAATAGCATCCACTCCTGGATTATTTCAGGCTATGATGGGATAATAAACGCATAAAGCACCTAGCTCAGAGTAGGTACTCAATATCTGCTCCCAGTCCTTTCTCTTCCCTTCACCCTTGCATTCCACGGGTGGGGCTCACTCTTCTCCACCTTCTCCAAGGAAAACGCAACTGTGACACCAGGGGCAGGGCCACAAAGGGAGGACCCTGACTAGAGCTCTTGCCTCCCGGCCTTTGCATAGGCTGTTCCCTCCACCTGCGGTGCCTTTCCTTTGCTTCTGTCTGGGTAGATCCCTCTCAGCTTTTAGGACTGAGCTCAAGCATCTTCTCCAAGGCTGGGTTCAATGGCTCTCTTTAGGCGCCCACAGCATCCTGGGCTTATGCCAGTTTTTGGAGTACTTCACTCATCCGCCCATCCATCCATCCGTCCATCTAACAAACACCACCGAACGTGGACTCTGTGCTGAGTACCATGCTAGGTGCTGGGGACACAAAGCAGAATTCGACATCCTAGGGGCTTATATCTTAGCGGGGCAGTGGCAGAACAAACATTACACAAGATAATTATGGACCGTGTACTAATTGCCATGAATACAGTAAAACTGCATTCTGTGCGCCACAGATATGGCAACCATACAATGCAGGGGTTAGCAAACTGCTTCCATAACAGGTTAGTCAGTAAATACTTTAAGCTTTGTGGGCCACATGATCTCTGTTGCTACTCCTCAACTCTGCTATTGTGGCACTGAAGCAGGCATAAGAACATGTAAACGAACAGGCATAGGCATGTATCAATAAAATCTTATTTACAAAAACAAGCTGTAGGTCAGATTTGCCCACAGGCTACAGTTTATAGACTCCTGGTAAAACGTGTCATCCCAATTAGGATGAAAGAGAAATTGGGAATATTAATAATCACACCAGGACAATGAGTGAATACAGGGTAATTGGAATTAGGAAGGTGGTCAGGCAGGACTTGTCTGAGATGACAGTTGAGGAACCAGGGCTGGGAGGGAAGAAAGCAGGCGCAGTAACTGAGGGACAGAAGGAGGTAACAGTGGCCACAGAGCAGTGAGGGAGGGTGACGTGAGGGAAGACAGCCAGGCAGAGGCTGTGTCAGGCTGGCCCTTGCAGGCAGAGGTGAGAAATCTGTCAATTATTCTGAGAGCAATGGGAAGTCACTGGAGGTCCCCATCAGGGAGTGTTGTGATTTAATGTGCATTTTCAAAAGATCTCCTTGGCTGCTGGGGAGATGGTTGGGGAGAGCATGGAGCAGGGAGTCCCCGGGGGAGGAGACACAGGCAAGAAGACAAGTAGAGGTGGCCTCAGAGGTGGCCGGACAGGGGAAAGGACAGCGGGGATGCAGAACAGTGGACAGCTGGAGCCCCAGTGCTGTCTCCCGACGCGTTGGCCTCTGGGCTTGCTGAGCACAGAGCTTGGTTCACCCAATTCTGTGTTCCCAGAATCAAGTCCTGTCCCTGGCACACAGTAGGTGCTCAGCAAGGCACAGGAGTTTGCTCAATGAAACAAGGGCACTTAAGAAGTGGTGTCAGGATAACAATGAAACAAGCCAATCTCCCCAGTATTTTCCCCAAAGAGATGAGCATGAGAAAGCAGAAAACAAAATGGGACCCACTGGGCACCTGGGCCCAGGACCTTACCGGGTTGCCCCACGCTGTTCAGCCGCACCATGAGGTGTCTGTGGTTCGGGGTATAGAGGTGGACATCTGACAGCACAGTGTCGCTTCTAAAGGTGACCTCGTCCATGGCTGGGGTGGGAGCCGACTGCACCATGGCCTAGGCTCCACATTAATCCTGAGACAGGAGCACCTGAGAGGTGAGAACAGATCCTTAGCATGGCGGGTCCCACAGGGGAACAGTGTAGATGTACCCAACGAGGTGGCCAAGAGTTCTGCACCTTCCAGGGAGACACTGCTTCCCTTGTCAATTTCTTTTAAATTTTTCCTAAGTAGAAAGTCTTAGAGACTTGATCAGGGAAAAGAATCTGGATAGAATTTAATCGTGTTATTTTGTTTATAATGTATTCATTTTCATAGTAATCTCTTATTTATGGCGAGGGATCTGAATTTCCATTTATAGTGATAAAGTTTCCTTTCCTTTTTTTCTTCCAACTTTTTTATTATAAAAAATTTCAAACAGATAAAGTTAGAGGAATATAATAAACACACATATACCCACTGTTTAGATTCAAAGATTGTCAATATTTTGCCTTATGTGCTTGCCCTATATACCTAGTTTCTCTTTTTTTTTATTCTAGAAGTTCATACCACCTACCCACATATCATTTGTTTTAAAGCTTTCCTATTAAATTTTTCAAAAATGTGAATGGACTTAAATGAAAAGCAGTGAAGGGAATCACTATACGGGTGATATATAGGTATGGAAAAATTATGGTGAAACAGCAAAAACTAGTTTGGAAAATCATGCCTGAGGCACAGTGGTCAAAAGCAGGATCTCTCTCCTACCAAATGTTCTACCTCATCAAAAAGCATCAAACAGCAGCAGTTTGATGGGTTTTGAAGCTGGGAAGACCAGATGGGAACTCTGGTCTCCTGCCTCCTAGCTACATGACCTCAGGAAAATCACATCTCTCTGGACCTGCTCTTCAGCCAGTCTCACCTTACAGTGTCACTAGGCAGTAAAGTGCTCAGCAGAGTCCTTGGCCCACAGCAGTGTTACGAAAATACCAGCAAATTCCTTGTCCTGGGGTTGGTTTCAGGTGTTTGATCCAAACCTGCCCATAACCCTGACTGCCTACAGGAACTGTTCCTACCTGGTAGGTATGTGCACTAGCTGAGTGCCCTAGACACATCACGAAACCCTTCAGGGCCTCCATTTCTTCAACTGGAAAACAGGACCCAGGCGTTCTCATGATCTGAGTATACAAGTGGAGTTCCTATGTTTAAGTGCTTGCAGCAAGGCAGCAAAAGTTGTCCCTACACAAAATTTTTTAGGAAAAAGACAATTCCTTATAAGTCTCTGTGCTGGCTTTCCTACTTGATACCATAAGCCAGCAAAGAGCAAGTGGATTGTGAAGAAAAGCTGAATCTGGCAAATCAATGCAGGACTTCCTGGTGTCAGTGAAAGTGATGGAGAAATGCTCCACCCTCAGGCAAAAGCTCTCAGCCAACAAGGACTGGGGATATCAGCTTGGATCCAGGAAGAGGAAATACAGCTTAGATCTACTACATGAATTGTTTCAAAGGCAGATTTGGCTCTACCAGGACTGAGAGATGTCCTGAGGGAAAACTGAGGAGACTCCCACATAAAGCTTTAGGGGGAATAAAAAAATAAAAAGATCCTCTCTGACGTTGCCATGAAAGTCAAAAGTGCACCAAAGGATGCCATTTTTTGCTATAGTGCAATTTTGTTGGAGAAAGTACATTCCAGAAAAATAAATGTTCTTTGCTCTTTCCAAAAGTGAGCATAATATTACACAGTAGGTTTCCTTGAATATAGACAAAAACTCTTTCCAATTCTTAATTTGTATTTGAATTTTGAATTTAAAATTCAAACTACCTAGTCTTCCCAGAAAATGTACTCTACATTGTAAGTCCTAGGTAAAGAAGATTTCCTCTTAAGGGGCTTTCCCCAGAAACAGCTCCCTGGGAATAAAGAGGCCTCTTGTACCTATCTCAGGGCCTGCGTGAGGAGTAAACGAGACAACGATAAATTTCAGGGCTCAGGACATAGTAAGTGTTCAATAAACAAAGACAGGAAGTATTATCACTATAGCAATATTACAATTATTATTAAAGGAAATGCTGGGAAGACAGAAAAAGGGAATGGTCAGTTTCTCTAGTTAGAAAAGCTGACTGAGAGTCTGTCTGGGGTGCTGAGGCTAGATGGGCTTTGGGCTCCTCTCCTCACTGGGCAGAGCTGAGAAAGGAGACCCAGGTTGTGGATGTAATTGTCAACTAAAGAAAAACTAAGGTTTTAAAAAATTAAAGTTAGTTTTATTCAGAGTCTTACTGAGGATTGCAACCAGGAGTCTTTCAGAGAATAAAGACTGCTCTGAAGCAGTGTTTCAGCACACAACTTATTTATCAGGTGGTGGAGGTTCTACGTGTGCTCAGGAGTTACTTTAGAGCACAATCTCATCAAAGTGTGGGTGCAAAAATACATCCGGTTATAGATTACAAAGGCATCATCATTAATCTGGTGAGACGTTATCTTATGTACAGTGAGAGGCAAGGGCTAGGATCAGTGAGTTTATCTTTTTAAAAAAACCTAGTGATTCAAGCAAGAGAGGCAGGAACCTGTGTTCTATCCTGCTTATCTTCTTCAGGGCATTCTTCCACAGGGCTGCCCTTTGTGAAATTTTGCCGCCAAGCAGAATGAGCAAACATGGTTTCTTACCTTCACTATTTTATCTCACAGAACCCACCCCGCCCCCCGATCGGGCTGCCAGTTGGTTCATCCCTGAAGCAGGAGATGACAGGTGTTTTTGGCTCCTCTCATAGGGCTGTGGGGGCCACACTCAGACATTGTCCACCTTCCTCTTGTATAGGTCCCTAGCCAAGCTGTCCCAAAACACAGTTTGCTAGGACCAGGAGGTAGAAATAACTTCCATCCTCCCGGTCTTTGTTTCCACTAGGTGCCATTCACTCGATAATCAGGAATTGGGCACGATTCCGTGGCGGTTCACAGTCAGGCGCTGGATAACGGAGGGCAAGGTGTGAAGAGTGGGAAGCTGTAGGAACCAAGGCCCGCGGTGGGGGTGTGGAACGACTTGGCCTGGCTACAGCTTGCAGAGTTGGAGTCAGCGGCCCCGCGAGACCTCCTACCCGCGAAGCTCCTCGTTCTGTTTGGCCGCCTTCGCGACCCCACTCTTGTTAACCATTGTCCTCTCAAAAAGCAAACGCAGGGCATCGCCTTCCCTTTCTAACCTGGAACCGAGGGAGGCTGCCTGGACCCCGGATAGAAACCCAGGTGACCATGTGGACGTCTTCCTCCAACACCCGTGCTTAAAAGGGGAAACTGAGGCGAAGAGTTGGGTCAGACCTTAGAGACTTGGCCTTCAGGTCCGTGGGAGCCCGGATTTCAAAGCCTGGCACAGTGCCAGGAAGCTCCCTGCACCCTACCCCGTTCGGCCGCCTCTCCCAGGAACTTACCCGCTACGGGGTCCAGCCAGGAGTCCCACCCGACCCCATCACTGCAGGACTCAGAAGGCCGCCATAACAGGCGGTTCGCGCAGGCGCGGCCCCGCCCCTGCGCGCGTCCGTCCAGGCGCCCCTCCCCGTGGTCCCGCCCACCTGTCCGAACCGCGCATGCGTGCGAGCGCCGCCGGCGGCCAGTTTCTGCCTTCGTTCTGGGCGCGCGCGGCTGTCTGAGGAGACGGCAGAACTGTCACTTGTCGTGATTTGCTGAGGCGGCCGGGCCTAGGTGGGGACGCCTCTGCACGTGGGTGGCCGAAAACTCACTCCTCAAAGGAGTTAAATAACTCACCCAAAATAACTCAGCCACATACTAGGTGGTGAGGCCTGAGATGGGAACGGGATGCGGTTCCCCCGCGTGCTGCCGCTGCATTTATCACGTCGTTATCGTTATTCACTCGTCCACTCGCAAGCTTCCAGCGCCAGGTGTGGGACAAAGCAGCAAATGCGGGAAGCTATGTTTGCTCATCCTGCTTGCCGGCAGAATCTCACAAAGGCCTTGCCTCTGAAGAATGCCCCGAAGAGGACAAGCGAGATGGAACACAGCTTCCCACGCTGTTGCCCGAATCACTGCGTTTTTGGAAGGGATGATCCTGGCCCTTTCCTGTTCCTGTGTAAAAGATAACGTCTGACCGGATTAATGATGACGCCTCTAATCTATAACCAGGTGTACCCTTGCACCCAAACCTTGATGAGGTTTTGCTCTAATGTAACTTTTTTTTTTTTGAGACAGAGTCTCTGTCACCGGCTAGAGTGCCGTGGCGTCAGCCTAGCTCACAGCAACCTCAGACTCCTGGGCTCAAGCGATCCTCCTGCCTCAGCCTCTTGAGTAGCTGGAACTACAGGCATGCACACCATGCCCAGCTAATTTTTTCTATGTATATATATTTTTAGTTGTCCAGATAATTTCTTTCTACTTTTTAGTAGAGACGGGGTCTCGCTCTTGCTTAGGCTGGTCTTGAACTCC
>CAUYSK010098203.1:0-20373 GCA_963575035.1 Avahi laniger | reverse complement strand
CGCTGGTGGTCCCACTGCCGAGGCTTTGCCCCAGCTGTGCCCTCCCCTGAAGCCGTGTCTCTTCTCTTTCCACCCCTCTTCCGGCAAACTTCCCCAGTTGGCCCACCACAGCCTTGTGACCTGGTGGCCTTTGACCCTGGTGGTCCCCCCAGGGGGAGACTGGACATGGCCTGGAGGAGCCGTGGTTCACTGCAGAGCACGTGGGTGGAAGAGGCACATTCAGCCTTGTCCTCACCCTGTCCCCAAGCTCATGGTTGTGTGCGCTGGCATGTCCCCCCGGAATCACCATGCCTCGAGGGCTCCCTGTGAGGACAGGGGTACCCCAGGTAGTCCCTTTCCCACCCTAGCCGTGGATCAGCCTGGAGTGCAGCCCTGATTCGCCCAGGCTGCCTGCCGTTGGCCAGCACCATAGGGGAGTCCGGCTTAGAACAAGAACAAAGGCCAGTGAAGGAAACTGAGTCACATCTGCTTCTCCAGCCTGGGGTGGAGGAACGGGGTGAGGGCCAGGGTGGACCAGGAGGTCTGTCCCTGTCTCCCATTCTGTCTCCCTCCCTGCCGGGTGCCAGGCTCTCCGTGGTTGGCGCTGCAGGCTCTGGGGCTGGAGCCCGGGCCAGGGAGGGCAGGTGGGTGCAGGCTGCAGGGCCCGGGCCGTCGGGGTCTGCGTGGCCCACGTGCATCCCAGCTCGGACTGTTAACGAAGGGCGGCATGGCAGCTGCCCAGAAACCCCGAGGGACAGCTGCTGCGGTGACCCCACATCTCAGTGAGGGAATCCCAGCCCACTGCCAGAGTTGCGCAGTGGTACCTCCACCCACCGGGTGCCCTGCCCCCTGCCACCCCCAGCCTGCCGGTGCCTGGGGTCAAAGCCAGCAGGTGGAAGGGTCCTGGCCAGCCCAGCAGCCAGTCCAGCCTGAGGGCGCAGGGGTCTCAGGGCCCAAGTGAGGCGCCCAGAGCTCACGCTCAGGGTGCCCCCGGCCCACGGCCTCCCCAGGCACTTCCAAGGAGTACAGCTGGGGCAGATGCTGGAACCTCGTGTCGTGCCGAGACATCCAGGCTGGAGCCCTGGCTGGGAGCCAGCGTCCTCCCCGGGGATGGGGTGAATGACAACTGTCACCCCACAGGGTGGCTTGGTGGTGCCAGGTCTCCCTTGATCTTCCGCCTTGACCGCTCACCATAGCTGGGAGAGTAACAGGAGACCCTTAGCCCCCGCCCCGCCCTGACCGGCTCTGCCTGGACCACCCTTGGGGATACCTGGGCTCTGTCTGCCAGCCAAGGGGTCCAGAGTTGAGGCAGGGGAACAGGACATACAGAGGTCCTTCTGGGGCTTTGTGGGAGCATGGGGTGTCTGCTACCACCGGCCAGTGTCTGGACAGGGGAGGGCCAGGTTGCTGCACTTGCAGGCAACTGCACTTCTGTGTCCCAGCGCCACATGGGCACACAGCCCTTCCTCTGCAGGGCGGACAAGGCCAAGCCCAGAAGAGCCCGAGAGAGCCAGCAGCACCCCCACTCTGCCCAGAGAAGACACCTGGGGCCAGAGACTCAGCCCTCCTGGGCCTCAGCGTCCTCCCATGAAATGGGATCAGCAATCGTGGCCTCACCAGGACTGAATGGCACAGCCTAGCCTGGTCCCTGCCTGGAGGAGGCGGCATGTTCAGGGCTGTGGAAGGAGGTCGAGGGTAGACTTTCCAGGTCCACGCCGGCATTGGAGAGCTAGGAGCTAATGTGCCATTTTACTGGGTGGGAAACAGAATGTTCTAACATTCGCTCTGCTGCCTGTCAGCTGAGTGACGTCAAGAAGGCCATGTTACCTCTGTGGGCCTCAGCATCCTCACCTGTAAGATGGGTTAACCGGAGTACCTGCCGCCTCGGCTTTTCCGCAGGGTCCCCCAGGAAGGTGGTGGCCACGGTTAGTGTTCGTCGCGGCTGACCCTGCAGCAGGCCCTGGGCTGAGGAGGGCCCCGGGGCCTGTCTCTTGTCAAGTCATCCCACAAGCAGGGGAGGCCTGAGGCCTTCTAAGTGCTGTCATCCCGCCAGGCTCCCAGGCCCCAAGCTCAGGTGCCAGAGCCGGCCCAGGGACAGGCCCTGAGCCCTGCGTGTCCCTCGAGGGTCTGCAGTTCCGCCCCAGCCGTCCTTCCTGGGAGCCAGCTTCCCTCAGAGAAGGAAAGAACCACATCGCTGGTCCTCTGCTGTGCTGTGGTCAGCTCGGGCCCACACCGCAAGGCAGGACAGGTGCCACGGGAGGGAGCCCCTGCCTGTCCGGGGAAGGGGCAACACGTCCCCAGGCTGCTCTTGACCAGTCTCGGGGCCACGAGCCCTGCTCATGGTGGCGCCAAGGGGGCAGAGGCTGCGCTGTCCACGGGCAGGGTTGTGGCCAGGTGGACACTCAAAGCACCAGGGACACGTGTTGGCCTTCGACAGATGACAGCTTCCCCCAGCATCTGCAGCGCAGGAGTCCCTTGGGGACATTTCGGCCACTCCTGCCCGGATGGGAGTGAGCCAGTTGCTTGCGACAGTTTCCCAAAAGGCCACCTAGGGCTCCTCCTGTCTTCCTTCGCCCTCTCTGGCTGGTGGCTTCCTGCTGCCCAGCCTGCCGAATCCCCATGCCCTTGGCACCCGCTGGCCTGGCCGGGCACCCAGCCCCCTCTCCCTCAGCTCTCCTTCCTTCCCCTCCAGCAGGTGCCTCCGGAAGCCATGGAGTCCCAGCTCGACGCCAAGACTGACCGCCCTTTGGGGTGAGGTAGTAGGTTGTATAGTTTGGGGCTCTGCCCTGCTATGGGATAACTATACAATCTACTGTCTTTCCTGAAGTGGCTGTAATATCTGCGGTGGATGGAATGTCGGGATCCTGGCCTCGGGGGGTGGCACAGTGGCGGGTTGCGGGGGCAGCTCTGGTGGGAGTCAGGGACAGCGGCTACCATATAGGAGGAAGCGTGACAGGCCAGGCTCCATTCGTAGTGGGACCTCTCTGGGCCTCAGTTTGCTCATCTGTAAAATGGGGCAGGCGAGGATTGAGGAAGATGCAGTGTGAAGTGTCCGGGCGGAGCAGGGCACAGAGTTGACCCTACCCTCTCTCCCCACGCGGTGCTGAGAGCAGGTTGCCCACGCGGCTGTTTGTGCAGCCCCCTCCTTGCCCAGTGTCAGGCCCAGCCCATGGGCGGCCCCGGGCAGGAGTCTGGGCTGCACCCTCAGCTGCGCTTGGCACCAGGAAGGAGCCACAGGGCTAGGGGTGGCTGAGACTTTGGGAGGTCGCAGGGCAGTGAGTGTCGGCCTTGCCTGCCACCCCCACTGCCCGGTGTGTGCCCGGCCTGCCCAGCTCAGGCCTCTGGCCAGTGGCAGCGCCTCCGGCCAGGGAAGGAGGGGAGGCCAAAGCCCCTTTCCCACGCGGGAAACACAGCTGGGGCACGTCAGGGATACCGCCTGAAGGGAGGAGGTGTGGGCTCCACCGGGCGTGAGGAGACCGGCCTGAGGGCAGGGGCTTCCTGAGGCCAGCGGAGGCTGCCCCTTCCTGCCAAGGCACCATCTCCACTTCCCCCCTGCCCTGCGCCTGCCCAGCCCTGCGCGCCGGGGCGGAGGATGGCCGGGCAGGGGCCAGCGCCGGGCGGGGCGGCGGGCCCTCCCGCACTGAGAGGCCGGGCCCGGCGGGGTGAGGTAGTAGGTTGTGTGGTTTCAGGGCAGTGATGTTGCCCCTCAGAAGATAACTATACAACCTACTGCCTTCCCTGAGGCGCCCAGAGGCACGTCCCCAGGGGAGGCCGCCGCCCGCTCGGCCGGCTGCTGGCAGGGCGAGCTGAGCAGACTGGGCCGGGGCCTTGGTTTGGTAAACGCTGTTGTGACGTGAGTTTGGAATTGGTCCTGCGTGGCCACACCTGGGCAGAGCAGCACCCCTGCCCTGACACCCATCTGGGCCCGTCCTGCACCAACACCTCTGAGCCCGCCGTCGGCGCTGGGCCGGGGGCCGTGGGAGCCCCGAGGGGTGCAGGGAGGGCTTCCTGCAGCAGGGCCGTCTGAGCTGGGTCTGGACAGCTGCATGAGAGTTTGCAGCTGGAGACCATTGGAGCACCCCGTCCTCCCCTCCCCCGTTGTCCTCTGGGGCCAGGGTGGGTGACACGGGCACTGTCCGCCTCCCTCCTTCACCTCATAGTCGGCGGTCAAGTCCGGCCACGTCTGGCCCTGAACATCCTTTCTGTCCTTCCGCACTCCCACTGCCAGGCCTCCTGCCACCCACCCCTGTGCCCACCCTCCCTGGGCCTCGTCTCTGCCCATCACGGCTCCGAACGCATAGCGCCCCTGCCCCTCAGCCGCAGCCCGGCCGCTGCCTGCGGGCACCACGGCCCCACCTGTGTCTGAGCAGGCGGCGAACGCCCCAAGCGGTCAGCCTTTGCCTTCCGGCACCTACGCTGTGTTGTCGGAACCGGGTCAAGGCCTGGTTGGGGAGCCCGTGGGCTCTGCGGGCTGGAGACCCTCCAAGACTCACTCCCGCCCTTGGACTTCGAGCTCCCCTGGCAGGCTGGGTCCCCGGTCAGAGATGTGGATGGGTCTCCTGGGGGATGACCGGTCACGTCCAGCAGGAGAGCGGGGCACAGGGGCCTTGGGGTGGCATGCGGGAGCATGCGGGACCCCTCCCTGCCTCTCCCAGGAGATGATTTGACAGACTCAGTGGGCTTCCAGGGTGGGCCCTCTGAAAGGCCCCTGAACCCTGAGGTTCAAAAGGGGCACCTCTGACCTTGGCCTTCCTGGGCGGGTTGGCCAAGCCAGTCCAGCACTTAGACCCGCAGCCCTGGGCCCAGCAAGGCCCACCCGGCCTCATGGACACCGAGAGATGGGGCCACTGTCCAGGGCCAGGGCCAGGCCAGTGAGGTGGCAAAGGCACAGGCCTCTCAGGGTCACACCTCCCCTGGGCTGGCCGTGCACCAGCATAGAGCAGAGGGCCAAGGGCCACGTCTGACATCCGAGGGAAAAATAACCGTAACTTTATTGCATATGTGGTATATAGTGAATGACACATAATGTATATAATACGCTCTTCTACACAGCGTGTAACCAGTGTGTTTTACTGTATAATGGTTTATATCACGTAGCATGTAGTGACACGTTATGGCAAATACGTGGTGTGGACCCCGCCTGATGGATGTCTTTGCGCCACCCCGTCATAGCGTAGCTGCTGATTTTGTCATGGAGGAAGGGCCGGGAAGGCCAGGTGCCAGCCAAGAAAGTCGTCCTGGGCCTGCTCTGGGAGGCGAGCGCCTCCTTCGGTGCCCACCCTCGCCTCGTCCCGCCACACACCCTCCCCGGCCACTCCCACCGTCCGACTGTGCGCTTCCCGACGGCGACACCGTGTGGCAGCAGGAGGCGGTGCGCCGGGCGTGTGAGCCACCAGCCCGCCGTGGCCTGCAGCCCCGCCGCCAAGGCTGGGAGGCGGAGGACCCCTTCCGGGCTGCGGAAGGGGTTCAGGCCCAGCTCAGGGGAGCCCCCAAGGCGCGTCCTGCTCCTCTGGCATGTGGGGCCTGCGCTGCAGCCTAGTAGTCCCTGAGCACGTGTGCCTCGAGCTGCTCCACGCTCTGCGCCCACCCCAGCGACGCTCCAGATCCGCCCAGCTGCCGTCCTGAGTCACAGGGAGCCACTGAGTCCAGGGGCTGTGCCTGGCAGCATTGCTGCCGCCTCGCCACTGGTACCCAGCAACCTGAGGGGCAAGTGGAGGGAGCTGCCGTGTGCCCAGGCACCGCCCACCAGCCTGCAGGAAGGGACACCGTCCTGAGCCTGGAGGACTGGGGCAGGGGGGCTGGGCTATCTGGAGACACAGACAGGGTGGCCCCGGCAGAGGAGGTGGCCCAGCGGAGGGCTACAGCATGGGAGGTGGGTTGGGGCCCCGGCGAGGGCCTCGCATGGAAGGAGGGCAGGCTCTAGGGCTCAGTGCAGGGCCTGGGTCTCACTTTCGCTGTCACGCCTATGGTCCCCTGGCACAGACTTATGCCCTCCCAGCCAGGGGCACTTAGTGGAAATGGGCCTTTGATGTTCCTCCTGAAACAGGCAAGATCTAAGGGGTCAGGGCAGGCCATGGGGCCTGAGGGTATCCCTGTGCCAGCGGGGTGAACGTGGCCAGTCACTTCCCCATTCTGAGCTCAGGCTTTTTCTCTCTAGAATGGGGAGAGGGTGGTACCAGCCAGGTTGCACGTGTCAGGCCTGGACAAGTGGAGGGCTGAGATGGACCAGGGAGGGGAGGGCTTTCAGGTCTGGCTTGCTCAAGTGGCAGCTCTTAACACAACCCCAGCTGTTGCCAAGCCTGAGAACAGTGGCACTGCAAAGGTACCCCACGGTTGTCCAGGGTAATGGCAGTGCAGTGGGGAACAGATAGAGTTCTGGGGTCCCTTCCCTGTGATCAAGGAATTGGGCTGGGCCCAGGATCCTTCAGGGCACCTTGGCCTCCTGCCTTGCCCTGATGGTCCACCTTAGCAGGAGAAAAGTGGCCACCCAGACACCCCAGTCTGACCTCCTTGGAAGGGACTCTCCCTTCAGACTTGATCTGAGCTCACGGTGGTGGGGACTGTCCTTGGTGGGCCTGGACCCCCATTCTCGGCCCTCTTCCCAAATCCTGGCATCCAGGCCCTGCCTCCAGCTGAGCCCCAGGCAGGCAGTGCCGCGAGCAGTGATAAGCAAGAAGTGTGGAGCCTCCTGTGGTCTCTGAAAATAAAATGGAAGGGCGACCTCGCCCCTCCCGCCTCTCCCCTCCCCACACTCTCTCCCCTCTCCCCACATCCTCCATCGCCCTCTTTGTACCCCTCAGTCTCCTGCTCACTTCCGGGATCAGCCCACACAAGTCCGGGAGCCTGGCAAGAGCTGAGCCAGTGCAAGGATGCTCTATCCCACCACGTGGCCGTGGAGTGGCCGGAGCAGCTGGACTGGGGGGCTGGGCGTGGTGAGCAAGGCAGGGTGCAAAGGCCAGGAGGAGAAGAAAGGGGGAGAGGAGGTGGGAGGAGCCGGTGCAGGCCATGGGAGGGAGGGGGCTGGGAACGGGTCCCTAGCAGGAGAGGTTAGGACCCACCGTGGTGAGGTGCCCCAGGGACAGACCTTGAGGGCTGGAGGCCAGGCCCTTGCTCCCCAGGGAGCCAGACTGCTGTGCCCCCTCCCCACCCACCCTGTCCTCGGGGCATCCAGAGAGAATCTCCCGCTTGCCTACCCATGGCTCAGGAGCAGCCAGGGGACAGCAGCAGGGTCCCCTGGGCAGTACACCGTGGGCAGTACAGAAGGCCGGAGGCGGGCTCAGGGCTGGGAACTCTGCACAGGATCCGATACGCAATTCCTGGTGCGTCTGCTCTAGGCAAAGCCCTTGGCCTTTGCGGAGTCCCCCTCCCGGGCCAGTGCGGCCTTGGGCCTGGGCAGGGCTGGCTCCTAGGTGTGAAGCCCAACAGTGTCTGGGCCTCAGCGTGGCTGGGGCAGGCAGACCAGACCCCGTCAGGGGCTGCATTCTGTCCCAGGCGAGCAAGCCCATCTGGGGCTTCAGGCCTTGCAGGGCCAGCCAGAGGTTCCTACATCCCCTAATCCTGGCCACGGACACAGGCACTGGACAGGCTTCAGGGGCTCTGGCCTCTGCCCCTAGTGTGGGCCTTGCCTCCCTGAGGGGCCTAGGGAGCCCTGAGCCCCGCCCCACCCCGGTCCTGCGGTTTCCTACACACAATGGGGCGGGCTGGACCTGAGGGTCCAGACACTGTCAGCTGTGGCCCAGGACGTGGCGGCTCCTGGCTTGACCACCAGGTGGCGCCCCCGCCCAGCGGTTGGGCCCATGCGGCCTCATGGGGGTGCCTTTGGCCCTGTCCTGGAGGCCTGGCCGCTCCCCCGCCCTCCGGAGGCCAAGCAGCCAGGAGTCAAGGGCTGAGGTCGGGGCTGGGCGCGGGGTGGATTCAGCTCCATCCTGGCGGCCGCTGCAGGGAGCAGCATCCCCTTCTCCACGCCCAGCAGCGGCATCCCCAGATGGGCCTGGTGCCCAGATGTGGCTGGTGGGGGAGGCCCCTGCCCTCTGTGGGGCTGCCGGGGTCCTGACGGCTGCACTCACTCCCACTGCGTCGCCGGGCCTCTGAGCCTCAGTTTCTCCATCTGCGGGACAGATAATAACCCCACCCCCGTGGGCGGGGCTGACCATGGGACCACAAGGAGGTCCTGCTCAGCCTGCCCGCAAATGGGTGTGCCCAGCAGGGCTGCCCCTGCCCGGCCAAGGAAAGTTGTATGGTCTGCCACACCCAGCAGGAGATGAGACGGCAAGAGGAGGAAACACCTGTTGTCCTCTGGTGGCAGGAGGCCTCACCTGGCCTCATCTGGTCCCAGCATAGAGGCCAAGGTCCGAGTCCCATCCCCACCCTCCCAGTGAGGGCACTGAGACCCAGAGACGGCAGTCCGGGCGCACATAGGGGTGTCCCCCAGGGACAGGGGCCTCCTTGTTCCCTCCCTTCTGCCCTCACCAGGGCAGACTCGCAGCAGGGAGGGGGAGGGTGGCCTGGGCAGGTGGGGGGAGGCCCTGGCAGCTCTCAGGAGCCACCAGCACATCCAGCCTGGCTGCCCCCCGCCCCAGTGGGGGTCAGGCCACAGGCGAGTGAGTTGCCCCATCAGCAGTGGGCGGCACAGCTGCCGCTGCCAGCACAGCAGAGCCTCGTGGGCAGGGGGAGCATGCTGGGGCACGGCCGGGCCAGTGGGTCTCTGCTGCTCTTGCAGACCCTGCCAGCCAGGCAGCATCTCAGCTGGGCAGCCTTGTCTGGGAGGGACGGGCGCTGCCACCTCGTGGGGCCTTGGCGAGGTGGTCCTGAAAAGGCCAAGGCCGCTGCTGTCCTCCCAGCACCGGGCCGGCTTGGGACGGGGTCCAGTGCCCAGAGAGACCAAACTGCTGCTGCTGAGGGCCCCGCAGCGTGCAGTCCTCGCCCACCTGCGCGCTCGCCCGTGGTTTCTGCTCATCCCCCCAGCCCGGGGGGCTCACCTCCGGCAGGGGCCACTCTCCCCCTCCAGCCCCCCAGCCACAGTGGCCGCCTGCTGCCCAGAGCACAGGGCACCCAGCCCTGCCTCGGATGCCTTCCTGCTGGCCCTCACCTCTGCCCGCCCCCACCCGGGCCTCCCTTCCTGCCACCACCCCAGCTTCGGTTAACCCCTGCATGTGCGCCCGGCACAGTCCAAGGGTGCCTCGCAGACCGGGGTGTCTGACACCCCCGTGGGAGCTATTTTTCTCCCCATCTTGATGCTGAGGAAACCGAGGTACAGGGAGGTCCCGCAGCTGGAAGATGCCTGTCCGGAGCGCCCGGGGCCCTGGCACACTGGCACAAACGGCACCCCCAGCCCCGCTCCACCAGCCCGGAAGGAACAACTCTCATCTCTGGAGAACCTTCCCAGCCTCCATCTCTCCTCTTTGCCCCCACACTTGTACCAAGACACCCCCAAGTCCCAGCACCCGCAGGAGGCAGAAGAGGAGCAGCTCATGGCCCGGGGCACCTCAAATGCACACCGATCAGGACAGAATGACCATCGCCTCGAGGAATCAGCTTGGTGGTGCAGCCCTCAGAACTATCCCTCGTGCAATACATGCCAACACGCCAGCTGGGAGATAGACCCAGGACGTCAGGGTCAGAAGAGGAATGCCTGGGAGCCTTGGGAGCACGGGAGGGAGGACCCACACGGAGGCTGGGGCAAAGAGGGAAAGAGGAGGAGTCCATGGAGAGCTTCCTGGGGCTGTTAAGTCCTGAGTTGGGTTTTGTAGGATGAGTAGGAGTTTTCCAGGTACAGAGTGGGGAAAGTAATGAGAAGCGCCCTCACCAATACTGTGACTGTGTGCGTCGTGGGAGCCTGTGAGTGTTGCTGTGTGGTGTACTGATGGATGGGAGGGCAGGGGACCCTCTGTGGGCACTGGACCACTTATGCCCAAAGCAACAAATGATTCCTGGAGTCATTCTCAGAATTAATGAGAAGCTTTAGCTGCAGGGGGTAGAAACGCAAGCCAAGCTAGCTCAGGCCCAGGAGAGGGTTTATTGGTTTATGTAAGAGAAAAATCTAAGAATTGTACCAGCTTCAGACATGGCTGGATCAAAGGGTGTTCTCAGGACTCTGCTTCCCTTTTCTCCCCTCACAGCTTTGCTCCTTGTGGGCTCAGCCTTAGGCAGCCTCCCCAGCAGGCAGCGGAGATGGCCATCCCTCCGTCCCCCCTCTCTCTCTCTCTCCGGTAGTCCCCACGAAAGTTGCCACGTCACCTCTGGGTGGCCAGGCTTGGGTCAGATGCTCAGCCCTGAGCCGATGACTGTGTGTCCCCAGTGGCCAAGCCAGGCCAGGGGTAGGGCCGGCCCTGGGGAGTCCTGCTGGGGGAGGGGCAGATGGGGGAGGTGGTGTGTGCCCAGTGGGCACCCGCTGTTGAGAGTCCAGCGGAAATGGGCACCCTGCGGGCAGGCTCCTTGCAGCGACCACAGTGTTCGAAGGGGCAGCATCAGCCTTGAAGCAGGACCAGGGTGGAGCTGGCAGTGACCCCCGGGCAGGCAGGGAGTGGGCTTGAGCCCCACCTGTCTCTGTGCTGTCCTGCTGCACTCCGGTCACTCGCGCCCCTCAAGAATCCCGGAAGAGCCTCTGGCAGCCTCGGAAGAGACATCGGTAACGTCTGCCCCGTTCCACGGGCAGGGCTGGGCACAGGGAGGTCAGCCAAAGGGCTCCTGGAGGGGGAGCCGGACGGGCCGCAGGCTTTGGGGACAGTCTGGGCCTTCCTGGACAAGGCAAGGTGTCCCATGCCAACGGACACCTTTACCGAGTGCCCATCCCAAGGACCAAAGGGCAGCGTCGCACACCCACACGCCCTGTCTCTCCACCAGGGCAAGTGCCCTTTCTCGTGGGGGTGCTGGAAGGGCCTGGAAGTCGGCCTGGCCCCGGCCCGGGGGGGCCAGTAGTACGTTCCAGTCTTAACGCTCAGGCCAGGCGAGGTGCACGCGGATGGCGTCAGCTGGCACAGCCCTGCGCCGGGGTGCTCACTGCTGCCCCCGCGTCCATTCTCTTGGCCCGGCCCTGCTGTCACTGCGGGCCACTCTCCCTGGGTGAGCTCAGGGTGAAATGTCACCCACACTCTCTGCGCTGACCCTCACCCTGGAAGGCATGGGTCGGAGGGGCGACGGAAGTGGCCCTTCCACAAGGCAGGGCTCCACCCAGCCCCGCAGACAGGAGGTGTGTCTGTGACCCAGGGGTTCAGAACCCAGAGGTGTGCCCTGCACCACCGCCCCAGGAGAAAGGTTATGAGGCGCTCTGCAGGGACCCACCTCAGGAGGCCAGAGCCTGGCAGGCGCCCCTCTCCCCAGGACTCCTGCACCCCACCTTCTAACTGGGCATTCAGTGCCGCCGTGCTGCATGACACACCCAGTGAGTCTCGGAAGAGCCCTGTCTGGACAGTGAGACCCACAAGTACACAGATGCCAACCAAGATGGTGACAGCTCGCGGAGACCCATGCTGTGGGGTCCACCTGGAAATCTTCCTTTGTGTCCCGTGCCTGACACATCCGGCACAGAGCTGACACTAAGTGAGCATCTGTCAGACAGAAAGGCAAAGGAAGTGACGCTTGATCTGGGCTTTGAAGGATGAATAGGAGTTCGTGGAGGTGAGAAGGGAAGGACCTCCCGATTGGAGGGCCCGGCAGGAGTACTGTGTGGTTGACACAGACGCATGGGGTGGGCTGAGGAGGTTGAGGCCCCTCAGTCTAAAGGAGGAAGCGGGGTCCTGGCCCACCAGGAGCCCATGTCGACTGTTCTCTGCCCCTGCTCTGTCCTCGCTAGTCTGTCCTCGGTCCTGGCTCCTGGCACAGCGCAGGGCCCTGACAGCCCTCCTTCTTCCTCCAGCCCCTGTGGCCTCCTCCAGGAAGCCCCTCCCAACCACCCCGGGGCCTCCCACACCTGACTGCACTCACACCCCGCCCTGGCTGGGGTGACCCCCACTGGTGGCTGGACAGCACCACTGGGCAGGTGGGGACAGAGGCCCAGGAGGGTGCCAGGTGGCTGAGAGTGACACCCTCAGCTGGGTGGGCCAAGCTGGGAATCCCCAGCCCCAAGCCTGAGGCCAACTCCGAGAATAAGACCGAGAGCCCCTTCTGCCTCGACGCCTGCCCGGGGGGCATGTCTGCAGGCTCAGGCAGCCTGCATCCTGGGCAGAGCGTCCTCGGGTCCCTTCCTGTGGTGAGTGACACCCCCCGCAGGCCCCCGTGCTGTCCCCCCTGCCCTCCTCCTCAGGGCCTGGCTCTCCTGCCTCCCGAGGAGCCCGCACCCAGCCTGCCCCACGCCCAGCAGCCCGCCCGCCCTCAGGGCTCCAGCTTCTCCGCTTTCCAAGGGGAGACCGGGCAGCCCCTCCTGCAAAGCCCGTGGCCCTTAGCCTCACCGGCTCTGGGAGCTGCTTCCTTGTAAGAGTCACTGGCTGCCCGTTCCCTCCAGGCCCCGGCCACATGGGCCATGGCTTTGCACAGCACCCCAGAGCATTTCGTGCCTGCCTGTGTTGGCCTTGCCAGCCCTTCCCTGGGGTGCCCCCCACACCCCCATCCCCGCCCAATGCACCTGGCTCATTTTTCCCCACTTAGCCGGAGCTGAGCTCCCTCCCAGCTTCTGCACCCGCCCCCAGCCTGGGCTAGAGGCCACCCTGCCACACCCCTGTCCTGAGCACACACAGCCGGACCCCCGCCGTGTCCTGGCAGCTCCCTGAGAACAGGCTGGGGCGGGCTGGGGCCAGACCCAAAGCAGGGGTTGGGAGGCCGGGCACCCAGGGGCGGGAGTCTGCCCACAGCCACCTGTGACCATCATGGCTGCCCTTAGCTGCCGCGGCCATCCTGCCCCTGACTGGGTGGGGATGATGGCCACAGGCCTGTGAGGCTGAGAGCCGTGGGCAGCTCCCCTCCCAGCCCCCGGTGGCGTCCCCGGTGGCAGTGACAGTGTGGGTGGGGCTGGAGAGAGACAGGGCATCCTGGCCCCGTCCCCACCCCAGCACAGGGAGATTTGGCCCAAATGGCTCTACCTGGGGAGACTGGGGGCCGTGGGGCACGGAAGGCACCAGCCTTCATCCCTCCTGTCTGCCCACCCCGGCCACCCCGAGGACGCCCACATTGCGGAGTCTGACTGCCACGCCAGCGTGCGGGTGTCCCACCTCCCCAGTGAGCGCCTGTGGCCAGGACGGCGGAGAGTCAGCAGGTCCACCCCAGCCAGACCGTGTGTCCTCAGGCAAGTCCCGCCTCCCCAGGCCTCGGCCGGAGCGGGCGGCCACACGGCGCAGAGTGGCACTGCGGCTCCGTAAGGTTTTGGTGCTCCCGCTAGTGGGGTTCAGGCCCCAAGTACCCCTCCTCTGGGACGTGCCCTGGTTCCCTGGCCCCCAGGCCACGTGCGTCACTCCCTTCTCTTCTCCTTGCACCCAGCCCCGTGTTCCCCTGGCGTCAGCCTGTTCTGGAATCAGTGGACCAGCTAGAGGCCCTTTGGACGGGCCAAGGCCGGAGAGCTCCGCATGGCGCTGGGGCCCAGGTGGTGCTTAGTGGACAAAACACTCAGCAGAGAGGGGAAGGGCTGGGGACACAAAGCATAGGGGTGAAGTGCTGTACCCAGCTCCATGCAGGCACCTTCACGCCTGACGCTCGCAGCCCCGCCACCCAGAGCCTGCCTCTGCTCAGGGGCTCTCGGCCAGGGCAGGGGCTGTGGCTGCCCGAGGGGAGCTGCGCTGTGGAGGTATACCCTTGGCGCCTCCATCGTTGCAGGAGGAGGAGGGGAAGTGCCCCCTCTGCTTTATACGGATGCGATTCCGGTGCTAAATGCGGAAACACGGCTTGGCTGAGTGCCACGTTCGGCCGGGCGGGCTCCCAGGAACAGCTGGGCTCCCTGGTCGTTGCGACCCAGGGCCTGGGAACACAGTGGGACTGGCCCTGCCAAGAGGCCTCAACGGGCAAACAGCTTAGGAGGCCGATGACCTTCCCAAGGGCAGACAGCAGGGAAGGGCCAGGAGCAGGCCAGCTGTGTCCTCACCCGCCGTCCCTTCCCTCCCCTGGGACTCTCCTGTGCCAGCCTCCTGCCTGGGCCAGGCGGGGAGCTCACTGGGTGCTCGGGCCCTGGGCCCTCCTGCAGGCCTGGCTCTGCTGGTGCCCGCCCCGAATCTGCCCCAAGAATCTCTGGCGCCTGTACTTCCGTTGTCCTCATTTCACAGCCAGGAGACTGAGGCCGGATGAGGTCAACCCAAGGTCACATAGTCCTAAGTGACAGAGTTGATGTCGGAAGTGGCTGCCACACTCTCACCCAGCACATCCCACTGCCCCTGAGCTGGGGGGCAGCTCTCCATTTCACAGATGGGGAAACTGAGGCTGGGGGAGAAGCAGTGAGAGCACTCGGGGTCTGTGGACTCCAAGTCAGCGTTCCGGCCTGCACTCCCCACCCACAGACATGTGTCCCTCCACCCTGCCCCGACCCCGCAGCGAGTTTTTCCTGCCTGCATGAATCTGGAGCGTCCAGCCTCCTCGGCAGGCGCCAAAACGTGTCGCGTGGGGGGTGGAGGCAGCAGCATAGAGCACGCTGGGGCCGGGGCGGGTGCTCTTCCCTGTGTGGGGGTCAGGGAGGGGTACCTGGAGTGTGACCACTAACCTGAGTCCTCCGGGGCAAGAGCAGGGACGAGGCAGGGGCGCAGGGGTGGGGAGAGGCATGCGCTGTGTGCACAGGTGAGGAAGCACCTGGCAGGCACAGGGCCTGGAGGCCAGGGGCGGGCGGGCAGGCCACGAAGGGCCTGGGGCACCCTTGGGAGCCATCGAAGGTTTAGCAGGAGAGGAGAGTGACAAGATCAGGGGTGTGTCTTGAAAGGTCCTTCCGGCTGCCATGTGGATTCCGGATTGGAGGATGTGAGTGGGGCAGAAAGCTTGGTGGGTGGGTGGCAGGCACCTGCTGGGTGGGGCTCGGCGGGTAGGGACAGGACACTTGAGGCGTCCGTGATGGATGAGTGGGTGTTGGTTGGATTCAGCCACCCAGGGCCCAGGGTGCCAGGGCTGGTGCTGCCGGAGTCTGCAGCCCCCATGCCCTCCGCTCTCCGAGTCCAACATGGCGTCGGCCCCTCTCTCAGGGCGTTAGCGCTGGGCGCAGTCTGGGCCCCTGCCCCGCACAACGGGCCACGGGAGCAGCAGCATCCTGTGCCTGGGAGTGCGGGGCAGGCGTCAGGGACCGACACTTCACCATGAGGGTCCAGGGCAGGGGTCACTCCTGCTAGGGTCAGGGGACACCTATCATGGTAATTTGGGTCACCAGGCAGCAGGGGCAGGAACGGTGTTTCAGGCACAAGGAACGGCACGAGCGAAGGCTTACGTGGAGGGAAGAGCGCCAGCCAAGCAGGGGCCCCGGTGGGTGTGGGTCAGGGGAGGAGGGAGAGGATCCAGGAAGCAGTGGGGGTGGGGGGTGGGGGGTGGGGGGCGGCGGGCAGCAGAGGCTGGGGAGACACTCGGGCTGGGGGACACGTGGGGATACACCTTGCAGGCCATGGAAGCCTAAGAGGCGTCCAGAACGATGCCAGCATTTATGGGACACCTCCTGAGCTCTGAGGCCCCCAGGCCTATTTCAGGGACTTCAGTGCAGAGTGCTGGGTGACAGCAGTGAGCACCAGCCCAGGGAAAAGCACACGGGCTTCCAGGAGAAGGTGTCCAGCAGGAGTGTGGTTCTTGGGGACAGGGCTGAGGACAGGTCCCAGATTCGGGCAGCATGGCTTGTGGCAGGAGCTGAAGGTGTTAAGTGGCCAGGACAGGGGCCCACACCAGGAGCAGCCCCACCGGCTCTGGTTTGCAAAGTGACGTCAGGGCCACACCGGTATGCATCGGGCACCAACACCCCGGAGCCGGCAACAGATTCTGGACCCCAGGGCAGCCCAGGGGTCTGCAGCCAGCACCCTGGACAGGGAGAGCTGCGGGTCCCTGGTGCTGGCCTCTCTCAGCCAGCAGGCCACCGTGAAGCTGCGCTTCCCCACCCTGCACGGGGCTCTGGCCTTGGCGTGCTGACCTCTAGCAGGACCCAGCCCGGAACCGTAGTTGGCGTTTTCTGTGTGCCCGGTCCGTGCCGGGTGGTGCCATGACAACAGCATCCATCTGACCACAGTTGGGAGGTCCTTGTGCACACGGGATCTGGAGTTCTGGACCGGGGGTGATGGGGGAAGGGAAGCTCGGCCTCGCACAGCCTCAAGGTGACTCGGCCACCCTGGGGTGCACACCGCTGGCCTGGCCTGGCTGTGGAGGCAGTTGCCCAAATGCTGGCTGCTGGCCTGAGCCAGGAGGCTGAGGGCAGGGCAGCGCCTGGTGGGGTGGGCTGGGACCACTCAGGGTCAGAGAATGGCAGATTGTCACGGGCACAGCCACCTCCTGGAGCCACTAGGCCAAAGGGCTGCCACACTCAGCATCCATGTGACATGGCCCCAAGAGTCCAAAGACCAGGCCAAGTTCACGCCGCAGCCAGGCTGGCCAGGGCTGGAAGCTGAGACCCTTGACCCCGGCCGCAGGGCCGACTGGGGAGTCAGCGCGGGCACTGTGGGCTGCTGGGCTGGGGATCGGAAGGGCGTGGAGCTGCTGGGAGGAGACTGAGCTCTGTGGATTTCCAGGGGGAGCCTGGGGTGCCCTCAGCTTTGGGGCTGGGCGGGGTTGGGGGCAGGCAGCCAGCATGCTGGGGGGCAGCCAGCTCTGGCAGGGCGTGTCTGAGTGCCTGGTCCCCAGGGAGAGGTGGCTCTGGGCCACCCTCCCAGGCCTCCTGCTCCACAGATGGTATGGTCACCACAGTCCACTTGGCAGGCCCTCCACAGCCTGACATGGGGTCACAGGTCCCATTGGCCCCTGAGATCCCAGGCCACTGTTGCAAGGAGGGCTGCAGGGAGCACCGGGCGGGAGCTCAGCGCCCTGTCCTACCTCCCTCTTCAGCCCAGACCTCCCTGCCTCGAGCTGCTTCCAGCGCACAGGCCCCAGCGCCATCCCGGGCTCCTACGCACCCTTGTGCCCTCATCTTACCCTGCCCCAGGCCCTCTCCTCCCCTCCCAGAACCCCCCAGGGCCACCTGCCCTTCTCCCTAGCCTGGTGCAGGCTGGGGCTGGTCCCTGGCACCCTGTGGTGGTCTCGCCTTGTCCCAGCCCCCAGCCCCAGACACCCTGGCGCAGGGCTGCGCAGCACTTGCCAGCCCAGCCTCCAGAGCTGGGTCCCGGGTTCAGATACTGACGACAGCAGTCCTAGCTCTGTGGCCTGTCTGCCTCAGTTTCCTCGACTGATAGTGGTGGTCACTGGCGCCATCCCGCAGGGCCAGTGCGGAGGGGAGAGGAGCCAGTTCTCACAGAGCCTGAGAACGGGGCTCCATCCGTTGCTCCAGTCGAGCCACGCTGTGCCCCGGGCCTCTTCCCGCCACGCGTCCCCACAGCCTCGGCTGCCAGCCCCTGTGCCCCGCTCCTCCAGGGTCCTCACGGCCTGCCCTGCTCTGCTCCCTCCTGCAGCTGCCTAGCGTCTGCGGTGCCCCTGGTCGCCGGCAGGCCAGCTGCATGGTCTCTGTCCCCTGCTGTTGCCAGGTGGGCGACGCCCTCTGCCCTCAGGCTCCCGGACCCGGAGTCCCAGCCTCTGTGCCTGCTGCTCCTTCAGCCTCCCACGTCCAGCAGGAAAGCGGCTGGCCTCGGGCCCGGCAAGGACCTCTCCTGGGGACAGGGAGGGAGGAAGGAGAGGCCAGGTGTTGCCCAAATACACACGTGGACGGGATGGAGGCCCTGGAAGGTGCTACAGGGACAGCCACCCCTCTCCTGCCCCAGCCTCCCTCAAGCCACAGGCCTGGTGACAGCCCAGACCAGGGAAGGAAAAGAATTCCTTGTGGCCCTTTCCCACAGGCTGTTACAATTCTCTCTTTGTTCCCTGGACTGAGTGAAGGACAGGGAAATGGACGGCACTGGAATCATCGTGGAGCCTTTAACAGAAGCCCCCCGAGCGCCCCGGGGAAGGGCGCTGGGCAGCAAACGGGGCAGCAGAAGGTGGCCACCCAGGGCACAGGCCGGCTTCCCCTCCAGGGCCGCACGTGGACCTTTCAGGAGCCGCAGCAGAGCAGCCCTTGACCCCGTGTTGAGACGCAGCCTGGTGACATGTCGAGACCAGGTTCCCGGGTTGCCAAGGGCTAAGGACCCCTGTCCCCAGGCTCAGGCCAGGAAACCCAGTCTGTTTGGAAATCAGAAAACTTATCACCTGCCACAGTGATGGTGTCTTCCCCCTGCAGACACGTCACCATCCCCTCCTCCCCGCTTCCTGCCGGGCCGTCTCCTCTGGGCTCTAATCCCGACCACCAGACACACACCTCTCCCCGCACTCTCCGAGCCGTGCTCTGCCCTGAGGACCTCACACGTGTTGCCTCATTGACACTTTCAGCAAGCTCATGAGGCAGGACTGTCATTAACCCTCTGCAGGGGGAGAAACTGAGGCACGGAGCAGTGAAATGACTTGCCCGAGGCCCCGCAGGCAGCACGTGGCAGGCCCGCCTGCTCGGCGGCCAGGCTCTTGACCCCCAGCGTGTTCACATCCCAGCGCGACGAATCTGCAGGATGTCACCTACCGTGGCACAAGGACTTTGCAAATATGAGTAGGAGTCTCGAGGTGGAAAGATCATCCTGGTTTGTCTCCGTGAGACCCTTGTGGTCACCTGGTCTTTAAGAGAGGGAAGAGCTCGGGGTCGCAGAGGGATCTGAGGGCACCGCGCTGCGGCTTGGAGGTGGGAGGAAGGGGCCACGGAACACGGGCGCCTCTAGAAGCTGGGAGAGAAGGAGACATTCTGCCTGGGGGCTTCCAGAAGGAACAGGCTCCACCAAAACCTTAACTTTAGCCCCAGGAGACCCCTTTCTGGCTTGGACCTGTGACACTGTAAGAGAGTGACATTGGGCTGTTTAAAGCCACTGAGTCTGTGGAGCTTTGTTACAGCGACCACAGGAAATTCCCACGGCCCCCGTGTTCCTGACACCCACTCCTCTGCTGTCTCACCAGTGACACCTGCCCTGCGCTTCCCGTGTGTCCCCGTCTTAGGGGACACATCAGGAGTCCACACTAAGGCGCTGGGTGTGGCGGCATCTCCTTTCCATCATTCAAAGCAATGCCCCACACGGCCTCAGGTAGGGGGAGAATGACCCTCAGCGTCCACCTGTCCATGGGGCACGAGGACCCCCACCTTTCCTGAAAGGAGAAGCAAAGGATCTGCCCTCCGTGGAGCCGGGGGTGGGCACCCCTGCACCCACCTCTCCCCCACAGCCCTCCAGGCTGAGCAAGTCCAGGGAGGGAAGATCACAGGCAGGCTCCACCTGAGCACATGGAGACCAGACTTCCAGAGGCTGTGAGAAGCCCACCTCGGCCACCAGCCCACCAGGGGACACCACGCAGGCCCCTCCCCCACTGGGCCCGTGTTTCCCCGTCTGCACCCCACGGTGACAGTGACTCTTCTCAGGGCACTTGTGAAGACTGCACGAGAGACTGGCTCATAGAGCATCCTTGCTTCTTAGCGCACGCTGGGAGCCACCTCCCCTCTGCTCGGCCAGCCCCCTGCCACCTTCCTAGATGGGCAGGGACAGCCAGGCGGCCCCTCTCCAACCACTGTGTCCTCCTATGGGGCGGGGCCCTCCCTGATTTAACCTGGCCCAAGCCCCCCCCCGCACCCCATCATCTATGCCGTCAGGCCCCCAGGGGAGAAGAGATGACTGTGAGTGTTGTACACCCGCGAATACACCGAACACTGATGAATCATGCCGCTTAAACCGTGCGATGTGCAGAGACAGCAAACAAGCTGTTACATTAACAATTCACCTGCTGACTTTGGGGCAGAATCAAAGAATCCTCACAACGACCTGAAACCACTATAAAATCCCCCTCTCTTCCATGTACGATGCAGCGAGGCTGGAGTTTTTCATAGACATCAACAAAACAACAGAGTGCAGGAGCAGTTGTGAGAATCCAGCACCTTCTATTAAACCAGACATTAGATTTGCAAAATGTTTTTTGAAAAGTTTTTTGCTTTGAAAAATATGATCATTTTCATTAAAATGTTATTTGTTAGCCCATGATGCCTTATTTTTATATGAATTAATAAATATTTAAAGTTTTTCTCCGTTTTAATTTCTAATGCCGTTAAGTCTGGACAAGGATGGCTGCGTGAACAAAACACTTTGGAGTTCTCAACAGCTTTGGAGAGTGCAAAAGAGTCACGAAACCAACGTGTTTGAGGATCACCGTCTTGCGTGACCGCAGCACAGAGATCACAGTCGGGAAGTCAACAACGATACGACGTTATTATCTAAACTGCAGGCCTCATTCTGATTTCAAAAAATGTCCCCAAAATCTCTTTTATAGCAAATAAAAGTCCTGAATGGGGAATGAGGATTTTTATGGGTACAGAGTTTC
>CAUYSK010098201.1:0-11797 GCA_963575035.1 Avahi laniger | reverse complement strand
GGACACGGGGAGCACTAAAGGGAGGGAAGGGCATGCCTTTAACCTGCATTTGGGTGAGGCAAAGACATAAAGTGTAACTAGAATGGTTGGTTCTGTTTCTTAGTCGTCTGGATAGTTCATACTGATACAGGGACAAACCGTTAAAGTGAATTTATTAATATCTAGGATCCACAGGGAAGTGAGCCTATTTTTAGGCCTCCTCAAACATTTTTTTCAGAGTTAGAGGATATTTTCCCTCAGATGTTAATTTATGCTTTAAGTTAACATTTATACAGGGGCTTGGGAAGGATTTAAAAAGCAAGTATTATTTTTTTCTCTGTTTCTAAATTCTGTATGATGATTTCTCATTTTGCTTTTACTACTTACATCAGTTTTCTGTTAGGTCCAGTGGTGCGTGGAACTGCAAATACAAAGATGATGATTTTGTTCTAACAACATGAGTTGTTTTACCTGTGGCTGAGATGGATTAATCAACCTGGGCACCCATGAAGCCTAGTGCAGCATTCCCAGGAGTGCCGGCCAGTGGCAGTACGCAGGGAGAAGACACAAAGAGAATCCACGTAGCTTCCTGTCTACACATCACAAGCTTGGCCTCACTAACACAGTGTTCAACCAGGAGCACTGATCAACTACCTCTTGGTTTTCAGAGAAAAGACTGAAATCTACCAGGCAAAAAATGCAGAGAGGGGAAGAGAGAGAGAAACTATGCTTAACAGTACAAAACTCACCTAAATGTATTTGACCCTCAGGAAAGCCTTCCACAGGATAAGTAAATGTTTAGTACCGTAGGTAAATTTGGTAATGCCCCCAAAAAGGAAAGTCAAGAAGCAACTATTCTCACCTCTCTGTCTCTCTTCTTTTCCTTTTTCTTTCCCTCCCTTCCTCCCCCTAATCCACACTGTCTCTGATTATATGTCTCCCTCATTCATTTCTATATTTCTGTGTGTCTGTCTTTCTTTGTCTCTGTCACTCATTGTCTGATTTTGTCTCTGGCCATTATGTCATGAGATCTTATCTCTGCTTCTGTGTTCATGTCTCTATTGTTTTCCCCCCGTGTTGTCCAAATTTACACATTTATGCATAAGCCAAGACTGCTACTTCCAGGTCTGTCTCAAGATCCTTTATAAATGTAAGTGCAAAGCACAAAGGAAAGAGCCTGTGTTCCAACTTCAAATTTCTAGGAGAGAGAATCTGGTTGGCCCAACTTGGACCTTGATCTCGAGTTGTAGAAGGTTTTCAGTGAGTGTCTGCACTGATGTCCAGTGGCTACACACTAAGCAGTAGCTGTTGGAACAGGCTCTCTGAGAAGGGCATAGATATTACAGGAAACATGTCTGTTTACATGTCTATTAAGGGTCCTAAACATTGGTTTCTCCTAACAACTATTCATTAGGGTACTTGAAATATCCAGTTGATTTTAACTTTAACGATAGTGTCCAAAAACCAATCCAGGAAATTATACTACAGAACAAAAACAAAAGATATTTAAACACATGCAAAGAGCCCTGACATCTCTTAGAGAAAGGTAAATGGTCCAAGCCACAAAGACTATTGTACCATTCTACCAAGAGACTACTCTTGAAGACACTCACCTTAAGTCCTTAAAAGGGGGAGTAAACATCAAGATTTTGGATGTGAAGGCCAGACACAGAAGAATGTGATTTTTCCTAACACTTTTCTGGGAAAGCAGCATGGGTAAGAGTATCTGCTCCTTAAAAATTAAACATGATTTTATAAAATTCTTTCAAGATCATTGTCTTCTGTAGTACTGTTATTTACACACATTAGTAGAAGCACTAAGATTGTTTCAATCATAAAAATTTTAAATAGTGAAGTTATGTCCTCATAAAAAATTAATGTTTATTAGACAGAGGCAAGATGGGTGTACAGTTTATGCACAGAGCTTATAATACTAAAGAGAAAAAAAATTGGACTAAAATATTTAGGAAAAGCATAAGGTTAAAGCTAAGCTTTCCCAAGGGCACTGAAAATTTTGGGATTATGAGTGGGGCTGTACAAATGAGGTAAATCATCCTGGAAAAGCTAGACTGAATCTTTCCAAAAATGACAAGAACACTTTGCAATAAAAGGTCACATAAATACATGCAGTGAATGTGAGTAAGAGAAGAAAGAAAAGTTAAAATGGGAAGTACAGAGGGAGGTCGGGGCTTTTATTTGGGGTCAACTCAGGTGCTTGAGGAGTCGAGGTTTGCAGGGAACAGTAACTTGGACTTCTGAAGGGGATTCAAGAGAGAGGAGGTTGTGATTAAAACAGCAAATTTGGTGAATTAGTTTGGCAATAATATGTGTCATAAATTGAATGATGGGGTACACAGGAATTATAATTTTCCCCTGTTATATCAGCATTTTGTTTGTCAGCATTAAAACACATCTAATTAGCCCAGGACCTACAAACCTGCACACTGTCCACTCTGTCACTTTACTTACCAGAGCTGGCCTCACACATCATCTTTGCCTCTACAATCAAAATTCACCCCTCCTGAACTCTGACCGATTCCTGCTTCTAGCAAGAAGTCAGATCTCAGCTAAACAGTGCACAGAGGCCTTCACTGTACCTCGTGTCCCCTGCCCTAAATAAAACTCTCCTCTGCTGCCAGTAACGAACAAACCTAAATGAGCCTCAAATGCGCACAGGGATAAAAATGTCAAAATGGTTCCTTGGAAACAGAAGGAAGAGAGAGGATGAGGAGCTACTAGGCACTGCAGGGAGGAGATGATGAGAAACAGGACATTGAGGGCGATGTCAGGGGGGAAGTGAGAATAGTGATGGGAAAATGCAATGGGAAGAATAAGAAGGACACATGAGGAACACTTGAGAAAATAAAAAGGGGATTGAAGGGTGAAAGGTAAACAAAAATTAATCAGAGAAACACAGAAAAGGAGACTCAAGGAAAGCAACAGAAAAGCAAAGCACACAGTGAGTTAAAGAAAAGAACAAGAGACTATGGACTGTGCATGCCTTGGCCATCTCTGACCAGCATTACTGTTGAAATCCACATTTCATCTGGCTAATCAGCAAAAAGTAAATAAAAAAAGAAAAGAAAATGAAGAGACTAGAGACTTCTGCAAAGATGCCTAAGACAAGGTTTTAAATGATTTTGGATTTATAGTTCCTCTTTGCTAAGCAATAAAAAGACATCAAAATATCTGTTCTTTTAAAAATTATACAACCATATAATTTGCTTACATTTGGAAACTACCTACCTTCTGCAATACATGGCATTAAGTCAATTAATAATCTGTTCTTCCACATGTGACCGATAATTAGCCTACTAGCCCTAAAGCTTCATACCAGTGTAACATAAATGATTCATTAATTCCCTAAGTGCCACAAATCACAAGGATATTAAAGGAATTAATAATCTCATAGCGACACAAACCCAAGAGTCTTCCTCTACTTTCTCATTAAATATAAACAAATGACTGACTGCAGTGTTCCACAGGAGCTATGAGAAAAACACTTTTCTCCTGTGATCTTGTTCTCTTTGAAAAAAGAAAGTTCGAATGAAAGGAGAACGATAAAAGTTTCTCAAGCATCATATGCATTATGGGTTATGTCATTTATCTCTTACCTAGAGTTAAGTGCTGTCTCAGATGGATTAGTTTCCTGGGTTATGCTCTTACCATTGCAAGTGTCTCACAGGTGATATTTGATGAGTCCTTCTTGTACCTTTCAAGATTTATCTGTAAGAGATGGCATGCTGAGAACTTTTTGTATCCCTATTTTTGTCAGTGGTAGTACTGCAGCAATACTAAAGAATTATTAAAAAGCTTAGAGCCATGTTTGCTTGCCAAGTCAGACGAAAGACTCTGTCCATAAAATTGTTTACAGTTTTCACAAAGTCCCTTCTTATATTTTTTATTTTATTTTATTTTATTTATTTTGTTCAACTATTCAATAGAGAAGTTGGAAACTTCTAGAAGAGTCCTGTGGGGATGGGAAAAATAATGGGTTTCAGATTTTTGTTCTCATCTTTTAGAAAATGCATCCAGGTAGGAAGTTGATTGATTTGAGATGTAAGAGTTCATCATCTCCTCAAAAACGGTGGTGCTCAGCGCTGGGTAGGCAGAGGGCCAGAGAGACACCCAGGCAGCAAAAGGACACACACTACTGCTCCTCAGTGATTTTTATGTGATGCCTCCCATTTGTTCTGCTCAATCGTTTTGGTCAGAAATGTCAAGGTGAAGATTTTGCTTTACTGTTAGTTATGTTGGTATGGAATACTCCATATTGGTATGGAGTGCTCATTGTAGAAAAATTGGAACACAAAAATGAGTAAATACAATAAAATAAAAACAAACCATAAACTCACCACCCAGATAAAATCAACACTAATTTTTTGGTTGATTTTTTTTTTCCTACCAGACTTTTTTCTTTGCATACATATTTTAAAATAAATATGTTTTTATATTATTTGGTAACCTGTTTTCTCTACTCAGTGATATATATTCGATGAAAAATATATTTCATGTGAATAAATATGATTCCTATATTTTAACTGTTAATAGTTACAAATGTTATATATTATATAACATATATATCTATATAAACAATCAAATATAAAGTTGACATTATAATTTTTTTTAAAAAAAAGAGCACAAGATCAGAAATCTAAGGTTTCAGGGAATGAGTTCCTCCAAATAAATACATTACCAGTCAACTAACACTGAAAAGTTTATTAAGCAGAAATTTACAGACATCTCAGTATGTCCTGACCTCTGTGTAAGAGGCAGATGTTCACATATGGATAGCAAAGAGATCCTGGTCTAAAGGAAACACATTTGTAGTTTTCCCCCTGAAATATTATATCCTATCTCCTTTTATTCCCAAAATATTAAGGGGGTACCAATGTTTTTGTTATAATACTGGTCAGAGCTTTTAGTGTGCCCACGACCAGAATAGTGCTCATTGTACCTGATAGGTAAGTTTTTAGCCCTCACTCACCTCCCACTCTCCCCTCATCTCTGTGCCCATACGTGCCCATCATTTAACTCCCCCTTACTAGTGACAATACATAGTGGTTTTTTTTCCATTCCTGAGATACTTCACTTAGGATAAGTGCCCATGAATTGACAAATGGATAAAGAAAATGTCGTATATATACACCACGGAGTACTACTTGGCCTGTCTCCTTTTAAATGAAGGAGTCTCATCATTATTAACCCTTTCTTGATGAACTATAACCATTGACTATTATGCCATGGATCAATACAGTCACTTTGCTTTTCAATTTTGGAGTCACCACTATTATTGTCCCTGCTCGATACCTGTCCAATAGCTTTCCAGTTGTTTTTCCTAATTCTGGTTTATCATGGGCTGAGAAACTGAAGACCTAAGCTCATTAACAAGTGCATATTAAATAAGGCACAATAAATCTATGAGGGAAGGATTTGAGTCAGTAGATATTATCCATTGGTTTTATATATCATTTTCCCTTACATTAATTTACATGATATTTATAAAAACTGTAGGTAAGTATTAGGTTCTTTATGTTATTACAGAAAAGGAAATTGAGACTTGGAGAAATGAAATAACTTACTCAATATTACTAGCTATAAAATTGCAGAGCAAGGGCTCAAACCCAATTTTTCTTATTCCAAATTGATTCTAAAAACTATGTTAAAAGCAAATTCAGATTTTTTTCTTGCTTTTGGCTGAGGAAATATAATCCAGAGCAAAGTTTCCTAAAACATGTTTTATCAAACACAAATGTACAAGGTGTGAGTGTTACGCAATAAAAGAGGAAAACACTGGACCTTGCAGGACTCCTTAGTGATTACAATATGTTAATGTGCTTCATAAATCTCCAAAAGCAGCATTTTCATAACAACTTGGACCTCCAGGTGACCCTCCGAAACAGCACACGTCTTCAGACTCCTAAGCAGAATGTTACAGAAGATGTTGTCCTGTAGTGAGGGTGCAGGGGCAGGTTCACCAGATGAGGTTAATGAGGTTTGATAATCTTAGTTTTTGCATTCCCTTCTCATTTCCAGTTTGTTAATAAAACAGAGATTAAAATGTAAATTCTAGAAAAACTTAATGTTTAAGTGAAATATTATCTTTTGATAATACAGAAAATTACTTCTAATAAAAAGGATAGATGAATCTTACAGGACCAGCTGCAGAGTACATCTACAAACTATTGTTATCATATAATCAGATAAAATTATAAATTCATAGAACATGGATATACAATGAAAATTCTTAGGCTATATTTAGAATAAAATCATGTACTATGACAGACCATAGCACTGTTATACTAGAACACTCCACTGAGATATGATGCACTGTCCTAAGTTCTTAATAATCTCTTGTAACACAAAATTTATATCTCAGTCTTTATTAATGACAAAGAATTCCCAATGTAATTCAATAAGTTCCATCTTTACAAATTATGCACAATCAAAACATTTGAAAAATCCTTCCAAACTCAACAAATAATGTTAACATAGCTAAATCTACTTGCAATTTTAAAATATGTTCATGAAATAGCACCATTTCAGAAAAATAACAAAGAATGTCATTATGTAGCCTATGAATTAAAACATTCTCTGTAGACAAATAGTTCCCCAACTTGTCTTCTCAATATTCTGCATCATAAGACTTGTACTCTTGGCAACATGTTGCCATGAAGATACATGAGTGGGAATTTTGCAGAACATTTTATATCTATTATCTCACTTAAAAGAGCCCAACAAAGTAGACACACTAAAAATAATCTCCAATTTTACAGATAATAAAATTGAGGTTAAGAGAGATTAAGTTTCCCAAGAAGAGCTAAGGTTGGAAGCCAGACTGCCTGACTACAAAGTCCCTTTACTTAACCCACCTTTCTCTGTGATGCTCATATTTAGTTATTTCATATATTAAATATTGTAACACCCTGATGTTTCTACTTAAATCACTACAGTATCCATGGAAAGTTTGAAAGGAAGGATGTATTCTCAATAAAATTACCCTATTTTACCTTAGTAAGTTTCCTAGGGCTACAAAATATCCCTTCATTCACTTGACCGATATCTAACCTCTACTCTTCAATTGAAAGTCAAAAGACCATGAAATCTCATGATTTCTTCTTCTCTTTTGACATTTCTGCTGTCTCATCAAGGCCTTTACAAATGGAACTTAAGTTTTGATTAACTGCAGTACAAGCTAAACCCCAAATAAAAGTCAATGGGGCATATATGAATGACAAAGGAAGCCAGCTCCAAACTCCAAAATAGCTTAATAGAAACCTGGTAGATATTCTATCTATAATTTTAGTTTTTATATAAATTAATTTTAATTCAGAATCTGATAAAAGGGCAAAGAAATCATATGACTAATTTGGCCTTCAATACAGGAGACATTGGAAGTGGTGTATGATTGAAGGAGTGTAGAAAGGAATCCTATCAATCAAGCAAAAATTATTTATTGAATGTTCATCACCTCCACCATTATGCCACAATGCTACGAATCCCGACCCTTGGGTTATCAACTGGGGTTAAAGCACAAACAGAGAATGAGTGTGCCTTAATGTGAATATATATTACCTGGAGAGAGAATGGCATTCACTCCTCAGTGACCATTTTACAGTAGCATTAATATAATGCAGAATCCCAAGGGGATAGAATACAATACAGGTAAATTATGACTGATTTTGGAAAGGTCACATCAATAGAGAGAAGCCATGTGAGATCACAGATGTGCCAGAGCCGTGGGGCTTAGTTCCGGAACACAGCATCATTGTACCAGGTACTTGGTACTAAGAAAATGAAATAAAGCATAGTGTTGATATAGAATATCAAGGCAAAGACCACGAGTATACCTCCAACTAATGAGAACTCCTCTTTTTGTCTTCCGTTTGTCTATGTATGTATGTCTATGTATAACTATGCCTTATTTAGAATGTGAAATGCATTGGCATTTGAAGCTGAGGCCCCCCAGTAGAAAAGGGCCCTTCTCCCTTCAATACAGGAAAAGGTTACGGAGGTATATTACATAAAACTAGTAGTATTATATATACTCAGAACTCCGGTTCAAAGAGAATTCCAAAGGGACATACATGGATTTTCTGGTATCGTCTCATCTACAAGAGCACTCATCCTACCTTTATCCTATGGTATGCTGATAAGTGTTTAACAACTGGCTCACCAAGAAAAAGAAAAAAAGTTTATTATAAATACTACAGCTTTAAGAACATGTAACATCCTATTTTTAAAAAAATGATACAGTATACAATAATCTTTGTTGTGAATTCCATTTCAATAACTTCAGTGTGACTTTTGTTCCTTATACAATCTATTGTCAGTTTTTTTATTCTATCCCCAACAATAGTGTAACCAAATTAGATTATGTATGAATGCTTAATTACAAATCCAATTCAAAAAAGAGTCACTCGTGTCATTCACAAAATGAGTGTAGTTTGGTATAAATGTTTTTGATATTTTCCTTTGTATTACAGAAGGAGACTGAAGTAAAATAACAAAGACCGACTTCAGACTTCACTCAATTTTCAATGATATGAGCAACATCCTTGCTGAATGAGATCATTATTTTCAAATATTAGGAGAACATTTTCTCAATTTTTGTGTGCTATTTACAATGTAACAGCTACAGACAAAATACAATTTTTAAATTAATCAGCATTATTAATAGTTTCTCCATAATATTTTAAGTCTAAACAAGGGAGAAAACAATTTATAGCATTTGTGACTTTCATGGTGTTAATATTTCCATTATGATCAATTTCAAACTATCCACACAGGACAGAGAAGAGCAACACACTATTTTATAGTGTTTCTGCCATACAGATACAACAGATGTAAACAACATCAATAACACAGATAATAGTAAAATGAAGGTAAATAATTAGGAAGAGGCAAGTCTTGAGTATTTATTACCTTTTTTTTTAAGATGAATGCTCAATTCAAGTTTATATAATTTAATTTTTTAAAATGGCTCTTTGACAAACAGCAAAATTGCTGTAAATTTAACAGTCAGCTCTTGTGAGCCTGTATAAGCTGGTTCCAGCATGCCAAGGCCTGTATCCCTCCTAGCTGCCTGAAAAACAGTGTACTTTCCTTCTTATTGGTCTTTCGAGGTGTGTTTCCTTAGCTGCAGAATTAGTTTAGAAGTTCCCTACTACTACTTCTTTGGCTTGTAAAATTCTCATTATTATTTCCTGAAATAAAATGAAATTTGAGAAATAACCAATGGTTGTGGAGTAGAGTGGGGCAATTAACCATGAAAGAGCAAACTATGAGACAGTGGAAAGAGCACTAGACTTGGAGTCAGAAGACCTTGGCCTAAGATTTAGTCCTATTATCTTAAAGGTATCTTTTAAATTTTGACCCTCAGGATTCTTATCTATGAAATGCAGCTAATAGCCGCTTACTTCACAGGTTTTTTTTTTAAAGAAGAATACATAAGAAAATATCAGTGAGAGTGTTTTGTAATTTAAAATTATGATACAAAATAAATCATTTTATAATATGCTATTCATTTACTTGAGTTTAACCTTTCAGAAATTCTTTTTTGATAGAGGAAATTGGTCATATTTTAGATTTCGGTTGCTACTTCATTAAAACTGACCATTTATGATTAAAGGTATTTTTCTGGTTTGGACAAAAGTTTGTGTGTATTGAAAAATAGGTAGATTTGGTTATGAATAGTTTACAGGAGATATCAAGCATATTCAAAAAAGCGTAGGAGTAGCATTCAAAAGACTGAGGTTTTACTCTTTCAACAAAAATTATAATACAATTTTCAATTTCTCTGAGTCTCATTTTGTTTAATCTTTAAACTGCAAAGATTTAGCAAAATAATCTGATGTTCTTTCTAAATCTAAATTTGACTATTGTTTCCTTACAACATTCCTAACACAGCGATCCCACTACTGGGTATTTCCCAAAGGGAAAAAAGATATTTTATAAAAAAAAGACACTTGTACTTGAATGTCTATAACAGCACAGTTCACAACTGCAAAGATGTGAAAACAACCCAAATACCCATCAATACATGAGTGGATTAATAAAATGAGGTATATGTATACTATGGAATACTACTCAGCCATAAAAAAATGGTGAACTAATATCTTTTGTAACAATCTGAATGAAACTGGAGACTGTTCTTCTATGCCAAGTATCACAAGAATGGAAAAACAAACACCACGTGTACTCACTATTAAATTGGAATTAATCAATCAACACTCGTGCACATATGGAAGGAAAACTCAGCGGAAACCAAACAGGTGGGAGGGCAGAGGAGAGGATGGGTAAATTCACACCTAATAGGTACAATGCATGCTGTCTTGGTGATGGGCACACTTATCATTTTGACTCAAATGGCACAAAAGCAATTCATATAACCAAAACATTTGTACCCCCGTAATCCTCTGAAATAAAATAAAAAATTCTCTTTAAACAATAGGAATCATTTAAGTGGTTATTTGTAAAGCTACCATTCCTAGCTTTTAGCTTCCTATACTTATAATTGGTCCTCATGCTGTGTCTTAGCCTATTCAGGCTGCTATAACAAAATACTATAATATAAATTAAGTAGCTTATAAACAACAGAAATTTCTCACACAGTTCTGGTTCACATGTGGTACCTTCTCATGGAGTACTCATGTGTTCAAAGGTTTGTGGGGTCTCTCTTGGGCCTCTATTATAAGGGCACTAATCCCCATCATGAGGGCTCTGCCCCCATATCATAGTCACCTCCCAAAGGCCCCACCAGCTAACACAATCACCTTGAAGATTGAGATTTCGACATACAAATCTGGGGGAACACCAACATTCAGACCACAGCACAGACTTTGAAATAGGTCATCTCCAGTTTCCTTTGCTATCCGGCTTTTTAGTCACTGATGTGTATAGAGAAAGGACACGAAAGTAGACAGAAAACTTTAAAACCAAAATATGAGAAGTCATTTTCTCAGATAAAAAAATGAAACATTTCTGAAGATATAAGGCGAATGAAATAAATTCTGATTTTTCTATGCGTTAGTGTTTTAACCATAAGAAGATATTAATTCTAAGAAGAATTACTGAATGTTTAGAAACACTTCCTTTTCTTTTTTCTTTTTTTTTCTTCTAATCTCTAACTTCAAGTCTTCCTGTTTCTAAGCTATGATTCCTCAGCTCTAACTGATCCTCACACTTGCTGCTTACCCCTCACAGCCCTGTCCCCAAGCCACAGAGCTCCCAAACCTCAACTTCTCGGCCCGTATCAGAACATGTGCCTCCAATTCACGTAAAAATAAAACTAAAGCAAAAACCCAAAATATAAATTTCAATACAAGTACGAATCGTTTTACAAAAAAGTGAATGTGATACCTACCCGATTCATACAGGGTCAGGTGCAGAAGTAAAAATGCCCCCTGGCTAATTCCTCAGATCATATAGGTCCCTCCTGGACCCTATTTATTACACAGTAAAGAAGAATAGATGTTCTTTCTGAAATCTTTTTTTCTTAGGAACTTAAAATATAAGCCTCTACCACTGACAAAGTGACATTTTTAGATTAAGCCATGGGAAATCTAGCATGGTTTACAAATACAACAGTCTAAGAATACAGCCTTTCTGCCATCTGTGATTGGCATCATTATTATAGACTCTATTATAATCTTATCTTGCTGTCCAACAAAGCTATTCTTTTTTTTTTTTTTTTTTTTTAATTTTTTAAATTTATTTCAGCATATTATGGGGGTACAGATGTTTCTGTTACATATGTTGCCCTTGCCCCCACCTCCCTCCCTAAGTCCGAGTTTCAAATATGTCCATCATTTGGGTG
>CAUYSK010098200.1:0-15763 GCA_963575035.1 Avahi laniger | reverse complement strand
CCTGAGTAGCTGGGACTACAGGCATGCACCACCATGCTCGGCTAATTTTTTCTATATATTTTTAGTTGTCCAGCTAATTTCTTTCTATTTTTAGTAGAGACGGGGTCTTGCTCTTCCTCAGGCTGGTCTTGAACTTCTGAGCTCAAACAATCCGCCTGCCTCAGCCTCCCAGCGTGCTAGGATTACAGACGTGAGCCACCACGCCCAGCCAAAGAAAAGTTATTGAGCATCGATTTGTAGAAGCATATTGTATAGTTTTACTCCTGCTTTGCCTAGCTGTCCAAGTAGGATCAGAGGGAAAAGACAAACGTAGGAATGATTCAAGTTCAGGATTTTGGTGGGCTCATTTGGAGGAAACGCAGAGGAGCAAGAAAATGGAAGTTATTGATGAGAGAATGATTAAAGAGATGGTTTAGGCTACCATGGGCAGGAACAGGAAGGAGACGATTGGGGAAAATGAGAGCATGGGGCAGTGGGTCAAGAGACTAGCATTTTTTGTGATGTTGAAAAACGAGTTTAAAGGAATTAACAGAGAGAACAGGAAATTTAAGTAGGTTGTGTGGTCAGGCTGTGGGATATTAGAGATTAAGTTTTCATCAGCAAAGCAATTCTGTGGGACGACAAGTTTCAGGGTGTGGTTATACATGTGGTGACAAAATTGGAGTAGAACTGAAGGCTACAGAAATGAGAAGGCCTAGGAAATGTGGGGTAAGGCATTTTATGGGCATGCACATGGACTCGGAAATCACTCAGGATGATGTTAAGACTAGGGGTGGAGAGGACAGTGTGAATCAGGTGCTGTTTAATGTCTGGGGATAAATGAGAGGGAGTTGGTTGGTGACAGTGAGAGAAAGGCATTTAGGATTGTATACTAGGAAGACACAAGTTGCAGAGTGCAGGGGTTGTTCATTAAGAAAAGAAGAATTTGAGAATTCACTAGAGAGCTAGGAGAATACTGTCTCACCTCCAACCCCTGTGTCAAGTGAGGGTTGGGAGACTAAAAGCTGCAGCTAGAAAGGGCTGGAGAAGAGAAGAATATCCACAGAGGGAGGCCCAGGTTTGAGTTCAGCAAGTAAGCGAAGGGAAATTTCCTTCTGGAGGTTGAAAATGCACTCAACTTTGATGATCAGGAAATGAGTTTCTAGAGAAGACAGAAGAAATATTTGGGAGTAAATAGGGGATGTGGGCATTTGCTTCTCCCCTGATCCAAGTTAGTTTAATCTTAGGGGTTAAGGACAGGATAGGTGAGTTCAGGGGCTTATCTTTGGAACAGTGATTGAAGGTGACATGAATGTGAGGCATGGTAAAAGGTCATAGACCTCATGTTTTCAAAAGGAATTTTTATGGGAGGTTGCTTTTGTGTTGGATCTAATATTCCAAATAATACTGAAAAGCTGATAACTCTAGAAATCTATGAACTTGCCTACTTAAGACCTAGTTCAGCTCAGGAGAGTGTAAAGGCATTCCATTTCAAATATCAATGAGTACTTTTCCTTCCTGATCACTAAGTAGTCTTCAGAGATTGTCTCATGGGTTGTAGTTCCTAAGCTTCCCACTAAAGTAAGGACAGTCCACCTGCCCTGTGACAGGGCCTGTGTAGAAATCATGGATCTAACCACAGGGCTCCAGCCGAATACCTGTGGCAACAGTCCTATGATTGTGCCTCTTTTTATCCCTTTAACTGTCTCCCTGTGAAACTATCTGCCAAAGTAATCTTTGGATGGAAGTATATGCAGGGGACTTTTACTTCTTCCTTCCCTGAAATATATCAGAACAATTTTCTTTCTACATTGGTGGGACCTTTATCTTTTAATTGATTTCATTGTTCCCCTAGAAGGGGAAAGATTTCAAATCACACACTGTGATTCACATCTATGCTGATACATGTGAAAATAACAGGATGCAGCAGACATCCCAGGATTGTTTACCTGGCAGCAGGACCTTGGGCCAGTTGCTTCACTTTTTTGAGCTTCAGTGTCCTCTTCAGAGAGACACAGTTAATAATGTGGGACTCACCTTGCAGGGTTGACGTGACCTCTAAAGTTAATGTCTCTGAAGTTCCTAGCCAACAGCCTGGCATACAGTGAGTATTTAATAAATGGTGGTTGTTACTTTTATTAGAAGATTATGCCAGAATCACATTAGAGTTTAACACAAGTAAACTCATGGCATCTTCATAATTTTGTGAAATGGCTATTAATGATGACACCTGTCAAATGAGTACATTGAGGTTCACTGTGATTCCATAGATTGCACAAGGTCAAATCCTAGTAAATTGCAGAGCTGAGACTTGGCCTCAGGACTGTTTGATTCTAAACCCCATGTTCTTTCCAATACAGTTAGATCATCCTAGGCAAATTATTTAGAATTTAGAGAAGAAAATTTCAAAATGTTCCATTATTGCCATGCTTATTATAACCCCTACGATAGGGTGATTTTTTTTTTTTTTTTTTTGGTCAGTCTCCAGCCCCTTATGCAGAATGATATGCTCTTTTCATCTTTTTCAGTTTTCAGGGGCACAAAGAGAGACATGCATATGGAAGATTATTTTCTAGGCAAGGGGAATCATACTCAGATCAGTTGGTTGGTTATTCACTAAAAAGCTCGGCAACTAGGATCAAATTAGATAATCAGAGCTAAGCTGAGGGAAGCCGCAGTTGATTTGCAATATCGAGAGGGAAGAGCAGGAGCACTAAAAGTCAGAAATATCATACAATCATACTTTTCCTGATCCAAGCACATCAGAATTCATTTAGTTAGCAGTGAGCAGAGGCTCCCCACTGAGTTCCTTAATTATAAGACCAGGATACTCTATAAAAACATGAGAGGAAAGCCATTTCTGGCAATTCATAAATCATGTGATTTCACTTCCTCTCTTGGGTGGACATTTTATTGCAGACCAGGGTAGGGTTTTTGCTAGGCAAGCAGACTTCCTCATTCATTTAATCATCGAAGAGGAGAAGCTCCATATTGCCTGGGGGGTAACTTTTAATTACTCCCAATCCTTCAGTAGTTAATGTTCCTTCCTATGCCAGGCCTGAAGAATCCCTGTTTCTAATATCACCTTGTGAAGACAGCTCTAAGGTGGGTCCTCTGAGTTGCAGCAGGGATCTTGGAGATAGTGGAGACCTATTCCTTTCTGGTATAAATGAAGAAACTAGGGGCTCAAGAGGTTTAATGACTTTTCCAACATACATGGCCAGATAATAGAAAGGTTAACACTGGAAAAATTAAAACTGGAGTCCATATCTTGATGAGAAAAACCAGTGTCATGGGATTGTGCAGACTTTGGAGACAGAGATATGGCAATTCAGGGGTGGAGAATGGAGGGGGAATTACTTAACCTCCTTGAGCTTTGCTGCCTTCTCTGTAAAATGCTTTAATGTCTGTGTTATGGGATGATTGGATAATAGGATGAAGTTATGCACTTAGCGGAATGTCTGGTGTGTGGAGTGTGCTAAATAAATGATAGATTTTATAAATCTGCCTTTGAACTTTACACCATTGGATTTAAAATAACAAAGAACATTTACTCCATTTTCTTTGTATTTCCATCTGAACTCACTGCCCTTTACTAACTACCTCAGCCCAAACCTGTTCTAGAACCAATCTGGATTGTGGTCATGAGCTAACCCTGAGACCTACAGACTCTGACTGATGTAGATTTAGAAACCCTGGGGAGAGCCTTACTCACATCTCGGTGTCTGCTTCACCCTTGCACCTTCCTTCAGTCTGCCCCTTACCTGTGCCTGCTGCGCTCCATGCCAGGCTGCCATGCCTGAGAGGCTGATACATCCCACTTTCTGTCTCAGCCGCCTCTGAGCATCCCTGTTCCCCAGGCATTCCAGTCTACACCTCACCCCAGTATCTTTGGCTGGAGCTGTAACCCAGATTGAGCTTGAGCCAGTCATTTCCTCCAGGCTCAGAGGGGTCCACCTGGAATGATTGCTGATCCTAGAAGTCCCAAATATACACTCAAGGGCCGCAAGTTTCTCTGCATGTCTCCTAGGCCCAGGTAGAACTAGGTCCCTGGAAACACAGAGTGTTACAGGGAAGTGGAGTTTCATGATCACACTTGCCCCATGGCGCTCCCACAGTAAGTTACTCTGTTCTGTGCAAGAATGTGAATGGGTCAGGTTCCTTTCTACCTGGGTCATCAGGGTACCTGGGGTTTCTCTCTTATAATCTAGTAGAGGTTGATGTCCAGTGGGAATGTCTTTAGATACGCTTATACGATCTGGCTGGGTCTGATCCTTGCTCTGTTCTTGTTTCCCATTCCTAGACATGGAGAGGGGCTTGCGGGGGAGGGGTGGGTCCTGCCTCTTCTCTAGCAGTTGGCTTTACTAGAGAGCAGACCACTTCATTTTGTGATCGATATTGAGTGCACCCTTATGGGGTGGTTCTGGGGCTGCACCCTGCCTGATTCCCCAGATGTGATCACCTCATGAATCCCGCACATGGCTTGGACTTGGAGAAATGATCTGCCTTTGTGGCCCTTCTCACTGCTTTGGACTTGGTCTTAGGCCATCAGCTGTTGAGGTCAAAAAATTATTTTCATAGTGCTGACCTTGAGATTTGACAAAAGTTCTTCTAGACACTGAGTATCTGATACATGGGGCTTTTTGTGATTTTTACGTAAGTATACAAGGCAGTAAACCCTATAAAATATTATAAAAGACTCTGATTTTCCTGTATCAGAATAATAAAACTTTTCACAGATTAACTTTTAATAGTTTTAGTGAGTCTCATAGTGGAAGCTTATACTTTTTGAATAGAAGAAAATCAGTATAACAACATTTATGTTGCTTTTCAACCACTAATGTTAATCTCCAGGCATGTTTGAGAAGCAGCAACGTGGATCAGCTTTCTCAGCTTTCATCTCAACTCTGGCTCTCAGGCTGAACCACTTGTATCATAAAGATCAGGACTGCTTATCACTGCTGGAGACTCTTGTCTTTTTCCACCTTACTCTCTATTGCCAGGATTATGGGGGAGACTGGCACTGCTTTGCTGAAATTCCGATGAGGCAATATCTTCTAAAAATGATCATGCCAGATATGACCCCATTAACAACCTGTTTAGTAGAAAGGCAAAGATAAAGGACTTTTGAAAACCACTCCAATTCACAATCCTCCTTTAGCACTGAATTCTCCTTGACCTTCCTCGTCCTCCCTTTTTTACCCCCAATTGGTGGGAATATTGAGACTGGTACTTTGGCTTATAAACGCTCATGGCATGGGGTAGCCAGTAAAGCAGCAAGATGCAGCTGTTCTACGGGGCGGCCAAAAATATATAAGGGTAAAAGGCAGCCACATCTTTTCCTCTTTTGATTGGTTTACAATTACTCCAGATTCATGAGCACATTGTTTAAACTTGCTTTTCCAAAAGCCCCATTAATCTTTGCTATTGGTTCATCTCCTGCTTCCAAACATGACCTCACCCTAAGTGCTGCCCAGTGGTTAGCAACACTAAAGTATTTTCTTTACTCAATCCAAGAAAATCAGGGTGGAAGATCCCCGAGTTGGTGCTTGTTTAGGAGCTTTTCAAAGTGAATCATTGGAGTGTGGGGATTTGGTGTGGATCTCTGGCCAAGTAATTATCAGAAGATATTTACTGTCAGAACTCAGGCGTTGGTATAGAAGGAAAGCTGACATCCTGGCACATGCGCTTGTCATTAGGAGGTGATGAAAATTATCTACCTTGTTCTTGTTTCCCAGTCCTTTTTGTATGTCTCTCTCTCCAGTTACCCTTCCCTGTTATTCCAAAAATGATTTGGGGGTAAGATTCAAAGCCATGGACTGAGAACCGAATCAGAGTCGCAATTTTTCACTCAGGATCTGAACTCCTGTCTTTATTTTCCAATGGTCCATCTGACATTTCACTTTTTCTCCTGTCAAATGACAAGAAAACTGAGTGGTTAGCCCAGAGATTAAGTTGCTTGTCCAAGTGGCTACATGAGTCACTTGCAGACCATGAACTGTTGTAAGTTATCCCAATATAAATCTCCAAAGATGGAACATCCCTTATTGTTTTCCTAGGAAATAGGGGTGTTACCTTTTGGTTTTGTGATATCTTTTTTCATTTTTAACAGATGCTCTCACTAATTGAGTCCTCTGGGAGTTCAAGCTGTTATCCCTTGTTAGATTTGTAGTAGGACATTGTGCTAAATAACTTTCCTGTCTGAATGCCTCCAGAGACAAAGCTGAAGCCCTTTCATAGTTTAAAAAGGTTAACTCATCTGACTGAACATACACTGGCCTAATTAAAAATTTATGGAGAGTAATCTAAGAAAATAAAAGTAGAGCATTTCTCCCAAATTTTATGATAATTTTATAAAGAGAGAAGAAAAAGAAATTTAGAATTTATCTCAAAGTGAATTTAGCTGAGGAAGAGAGAAATCAGTAGCAGAAAGAAAAGTGTCTTAGGAACTGGCAAGAACTGGTTTAGCCCTGTGAGTTGAGTTTGTGTGTGGTTGTGCCTTTTCAGATATGCCAGAGGGAAATACAAAATACGCAAAAGAAACCCTTCTTCCTTGCAGGAGAAGAATAAATGTCCAAGGACAAACACTTTCTTTTTTCTCCTCATCTCCCCCAATGAGCTGACTATGCAGAGGGAGGTAGGTACTGCTACCTGAAGAATAAGAAGCAACACTTCTCTAGCTCTCTCTGGGCACCTGTGTTACATGCTTTATATTCTTCATTTAATCCTCTCCACAACCCTGTGAGCTAAGTACGGTAGATTAATATCCCTATTCTGAAGGCACCAAAGCTAAGGTTTAAAGAAGTTAAAATGTCCAAGGTCCCACAGCTGGTAAGTGGAAAAGCCAGACTTTGAACTTATTCTGTCGGATTCCAGACCATATGCTCATAAGTGCATCCAATGCTGTCTCCATTCTTGGCAGAGGATGTCAGTCCTGGCTCCTTTGGAGGCTGATGGCTGTCCAGTGTCTGTAAAGTGATAAAGTAGCTCAGCAAAGAGACCAGGGGCATCATCCCTGCTATATATCCCTCACCAGGCCAGCCCCCTCTCACTGTGGCACAGGAAACTTACACTTTTCTTCAAATGTTATTTGTGGAGGATTAAAAAAAGTTATCAACATAAATAGTATTATAAACAAGAAAATTTTAGCACTTCAGGATCGATCAGTTAATTGACAAATATTTATTAATATCATGACGTACTTAAGGTTGTGCTAGGTGCACATGGGGCCTGAGGGTGGTGTGTCCATGACACATACAGGCCCTTGACAAGGAACTTGCAATCTCTGCCACATGACATGAGACTATTAAGGGTCAAGAGGCATATCTTTAAGTGCTAAGTGCTGCGATTCTGAATGTTAAGGATGCTCAGGGAAGGGGATGTTTTGTGTGGGTCATTAGTGTGCTATTTGTAGACTGTTGAACTACTGTGTCTTAGAGAACCAAAAGAATTTAGAAAACAGAAGGAAATAAAGCAATGAAGAGAAAAGCTGTCGTTATTATTTATTACGTGCTGGCTGCATACCTAGTGGTGAACAACAAGGTATAAAAGGAAGGGACTGCTGGAAACACTGGGGAGGGCACAGAACTGGCAGGCTGTCGCTACATAGAAGGATGTAAAAGATTTCACTTTTTTTCACAGAAGGCAGTGATACAGGTTCATCGTCTTCTGTATCAATATCAGGATGGTGGGCTGAGGGTATCACATTTGGTTTTACATGACATTTGCAAAGTGTTGAGTATAAATTCTAAGATAGTAATGTCTAGTGTGTTAACCCATTGCATCATCACAGCATGTAATGAGGTTTTCTTGAACAAAACACAATTATGGATTGTAATTATATCTGTGGAAGTTGAGGCAGGGGTTCCTGCTTGTTTGGTGGGCTGGTGTAGGTCTTAGCTGCTCCCCCACTAGTCCTTCCGGGTGGCAGATAAGGGGTCTCAGGAATCTCTTTGTGAAGCCCCACTTTACAGATTAATTCTTCTCTCATCAGTGTACTCCTATTGCATTTCTCACATAGCCACTTCTTATCATCCCCCAAATGAGCAATCTAAGAGACAAGATAAAAATTTCCGTGCATTTTATGACTAAGCCATAGAATTCATGCACCATCTCTTTCATGGTATTATGTTAGTCAAGGCAGTTAAAGGCCTTCTCAGGTTCAAGGAAAAGAAAAATACACCTCCTCTCCCTTTATAGAGGATGTTAACATCACATTTTAAGAAGAGCATGTAGGATGGAATGTATTTTGATGGGGTCATATTTAGAAAAAGCAATCTGCTCCAATGTGAAAACCATGTAACCCACACAAAGTGCTCACAAACATTAACTATTATTAATATCAATAAATGTTTTCTTAAAGAATAAATCAATATATCTTTCTTTGGCTAGAGTTTCAAGCTGTAGTTAAAAAGATTATTTACTTGTGAATTGTCAGTTTGAGCTTGTCTTGTCTGCATCTACCTGCTACCTACATGAGGACCCCATGAAATTGAAGAAGTTTTAAATTTTACTTTTTAACTTGAAAACATTTCAAATTTACAGAGGCTTTAAGAGTAGTACAAGGAACTAACTCTCTAAACCCCTCTCGAATCATCTGTCTTAACATTTTGCCTCATTTTCTTTTGTATTCTCCTCTCCTTCTTTCTTTCCCATTTGAGTGTTAGTTTCAAACATCGTTCCCCTTTACCACTTAGAGACTCATAGTACCTTATCAAATTCAGAAAGTTTAATATTGATATAATGCTGTTGCTTAACACATAGACTGTATCTCAAGTTTCAATAATTGCCCTAATAATGTTTTTATAGCAGTTGAATTTCTCCCTGAACCAGCATCCAATCCAGGACCACAGACTGCATCTAGTTGCCATGTCTATTAGTCCTTTTAATTTGAAACGATCCCTCAGTTTTGTCTTTTAGGACATTGATATTTTTGAAGTAGACAGGCCAGACATTTGGTGGAAATAGCACTCAGTTTGGGTTTGCCTCAGGCTTACTCACAATTAAGTTCAGATTATACATTTTTGGCCAACATGACGGAACAGTGATATTGTGTCCTTACCTGTATATCACCTTAGGAGGCACTCATTGTTGGTGACAGTAACTTTGATCACTTTGATAAGGTGTTGACTGCCAGGTAGGCCCACTATAAAACTACCATTTCTCTTTGTAATCTGTGGGGAGATATTTTGAGACTTTAATATCTTGTCCTCGTCAAACTTTAACCCAATAACTTTAGCATTCATTGATGAATGTTGACTGAATCAGTTATTACTATGGTCTTTTAAAAAGGTGATTTACTAACTTTGATCATTTCTATTTCTTTCTACTTTTATTAGATGGATTATTGTTTTTATTAAATGAATTAGAATTCAATACTACCAGTTAATTCATTTTGAAGCTCCTATTTTTCTAAATTTGGCCAGTGTATACCCTTAAATCTGTCTCTAAGCCCTTTTGACATATCCCTCATCATTTTTTGAGTACTTCCTTACTTTTAAGTATAATAAGGTATTCCAAACCCTTCTTGGACCCAGCCATCCTCCCTCAAGGTATCTTGGTTCTTTTTAGTGAGGAATGGTACTTAGCAACAAAGATCTGTGAAGAAGCATTTGTGTAGGTCATTTAATACTGAGGCTATTCAGGCAAAAACTAGTTAAATATTGAGTCTATGAAACAAAGGCTTATTTCCATCAGAAAGTGTGAAGACATTAGGGCACTTCTTGACCCTTGCTTAAGGTGTTCTATATACAATCTTATTTTTACATCCAATCGATTGCAAAACATTAGAATACGAGCCATAGTCCTGGGCTTAATGGAAGTGAGACTCTATTGAACACTGAGCCAGAAGGGTAGAGAAATTGCAAGACAGCAAGAAGTCAAGACCCCAGAAGGAGGTCCAGCATTTGTGTGGGGCATCTACTTTTTAGAAAACTGGTCAGAACCAGTAGACAAACAGCCTCATTTTGAAATTGTGGCTGTTTGTACCATCTGGACTTAACCAATTCTAAAACTCAGTTGATGTTCCAAGCCTAATATGGTCTTGGAGGCCATTTGTGGTTTTTGGCTCAAGCTCCATTTCAAGGGAGTCCAATCCATCTACGGGACCAGATTTCCCTGCCTTGCACTGAACTCAGATAGTTCTTGTCCATCCTGGAGCTTCATATGACTTAGTCTCCTGGTTACTTCGGATAGGAGACATCGGAAAAATAGAAGGAGCCCTGGTCCCTGATACTCACTAATTATTCCTCTTTTGATGACTTTAATTGACTTGCTGTGTAGCTCTAAGTCCCTTCTCCTTTCTAGGCCTCAGTTTCCTTATTTGTAAAATAAGAAACTAAGGCTAAATCATCTGTAAGTTCCAATCTAGCTTTCATGTTCTATGAAAACCTCTCTGCCTAAAATCCTTAAAGTGCAAATTAAACTCGCAGATCGACATAAATGGCCAGAAGAGCTGGATGCATTACAGAATTAAAGACTTCAGAGCCCCAGTAAGCCTGCTTTTTGGAGCATGCTTTCTTTTTACAGCTGTGAAGAGAGGAATCAGCACACAAGCTATAACTTCATATGACTAATGGTAACCATGGCGACCACTAAATATTCCTTCTAGACCTTGCATCTGCACAGCTCACTGAAGCAGAGGAAATAAACATTGCTGTTTTGAAAAATGGTAAAGATAATCTGAACCAGCTACAGGCTAGGAAGGAAAGGAGAGATCATACACCTGAAGGTCATACCATTTCATTCATTATCTTCTCAGGGCTTTGTTTAACTTCAGAAGGCATTTGGTACCAACTGAATGGATAGGTCACAGGCCTGAGGGATTTAGCATTAGGTTCCTGAAACACTTGACTAATTTTTAAAGAAGCTTCTGGGGTTCTGATAATGTTTTCTAGGTTTGTGTGATGACCCCTATGTTCAAATCCTGAAAGTGAACATCAGAACACCAAAAAAGAATCCCTCAGGCATCCAGCAATTCTTGATGTCAGGTCATATTATTAGTTTAAGGGAAGAGTGGCTAGAAAACTGGCCAAGGTCAGAGAGGGGCCTGAGAAACTGAGGAACCAGGCAGAGGCCTAGAGGGAGGAGGTTTGTGTGCACAAGAAAGTAGGGGATGGAAAGGCATAGTGAGGCAGACTGAGCATCAGAGATCGTGCTTGGAGAGTAGGAACATGGGCAAGGGGACTGTGCCATGTGAAGCCTACAAATTAGACAAAGAGAATGGACAAGAGGTAGATAGCACTTTGGGGAAAACATGGGGCAACAGCCATGCATACTAAAACCAGTGGTCCAGCCAGAGAGAGCCATACAAGAAGTGTAAACAAGTGAATTAGTCCTGAGTGGTGTGCCTGTAAAGACCTGGAGAGGGTGTGTCTTGTCTGCAGATGGCAGACTATTGTTGCCATGGGGGATTACACATCCAGCGCTCTCATTTGTTAAGAGAAGCAGGAAATCTGGATTTTTTTTTAAATGTAAGATTCCTTAATTGTGTGATGCTAACATGGTGTACCATTTCGCATCCTCTAAAATCATAGTAACATTTTGAGAATAAAAATAGAAAATGGTAGAGAAATGAGATTCTGTACCATGATCCAAACAATGACACAAGACCAAAAACACTCCAAATTCAATCAAGTTGACCTGAATCTGGAACTTCAGGGAGGCACAACTGTGATGGTCTCTGATTACACTGAAGGAATTGCGTCGTGCTTGGTTTGGAGAAAGAATATCAACAGAAGCAAGATAATCTGCACGGCAGTTTTAAAAGCAAGATCTAGGGTGACACACACAGCCGCATGTCTCCAGCACCAGAGGCTGCAAGCACCTCTCCCAGTGGCTGCTCATTCCTTCTAAAGTCGTCTCCCACAGCTCTCTTCCCCAACTATTTTCACCCTGAATTGCAATCCAAGAACCCATCCCTGTGTGGTCCCATGCTTATTCTAGTCTGGGGTCTGCAGATAAGTCATAACACCTGACTAAAGTGGGGAGTGAGGGACAGAGAGCGGGTGGGCGGTCTCTAACAAAAGGTGAGAAACCAACACGTGCAGACACGACCACTATCCTATCTGCTACGTTACCCTACAAGGGACTAGTCTGGTTATTGCCTGATTAAACTTAGTGCCTGGGCTTCAATAGGAAGCAGTGGATCACTTTACCCTTTTGAAAACCATGATTACTTTTTAGATTACAAATTAAAGGGAAATCTGAAAGATTAAGAAAAGGAGGGTAACTTGTAATCATAAGGTGAAATAGAGATGAAGAGACATTTCACAGAAAAAGATATACCAGGCAATAAAATGTTTTCTTGTAGGAAATTACTTTGATGCAAAGGGAGCCTTGTAAGTACCGCATCAGGCAAGTTATTAGAGAAGTCAGAGAGCAGAAAGGCTCGTAGTTTGAATGAATATGTTGGAATCATGTTGTTCATTGAATCAATTTAAAACAGAAATGAGGAGAAAGAACAGCATAACTCACTTAGGACAGTGCACCGAAAGACCATACTACCTGAATCCTGTGCTACACAGTGTTCATATATCCTGTCTCCGTGCCACACCAACTTTCCCTCCTGGTGACATGGATACGAGGACCAGAGTTAAGGGGGTGCAAGAAAATCAGCAGATGGAAGACGCTTGGAGCTGGGGCATATTTCCTCTGTGGGAGGGATGCATGAACAGGTACACCTGGACACAGTTGCAGCTCAGATTAACTTGATGAGTACTCATGTATTTATTTGCAGTTTCTTCATAGAGGATATTAGGGGCCAAATGGGACCATAATGGGTGTCACGAATGTGTGTTGGATTCAGGAATGACATAGCCCTCAATCTAGAAGAGACATGATTTGTGCCTTACTAATACTTGAGGTTTTCTTGTGTAGCTTTTGAGCCATGGACACTGGTTGAGGGGGATGGTCTGCTCAGGTGTTGGGGTCCCCTAACCCTTTACTAGGAAGGGCTTCAGTTGAAAGGCAGGAAATGGCAGCCAGATAGAGACTCACTGCTGCCTCTGTGTGAAGAGAGTTTCGTGCTTCCCCATAAAACCCGGAATGAGCATATAAAATGGTAGCCAGGGTTGGAAGGGGTCTAGTATGAGTCCTCCACTAAAGAACTATTTGCATGGGGAATCAGAACTATTTGCATGAGGTCTTTAGGCCTGTAAGGCCCCCAAAGGAGAGTAAATGTATGGCATAAGATGAACTGATGACAGAAGTCAAGGGAACACCGACATTTAAAAGACAGTTGGAGAAAGGGGAATAAACACATGAAGGGGAGGAAGTAAGAACAGTCGGGGAGCTTGAAGAGCCAGGAGAAGATGCCAGGCTGCCCCATGGATCCTTGCTAAAATTAAAGGGCTGCTCCAGTACTAACAGTGAGAATATGTGGGTGGGTAGTATGGCTATCTAGAAGGGAGGGTGAGGGGCCAAGGCTAGGGTAGCTCCTGCCATTCAGAATGGAAGGCAAGGGAGACGGAGACAGCCCAATCCTGAGTGCTTCTTACTGCACGCTGGAAAGAGTGGTGGTGTTTTCAGGAAACCAAAGTGCCATTTTGGGTTCCCGCATTTGAGATCATGTCACTCCGGAGTGGGGTTTATAGCATCCCGCTACCTGCCACTTTCTTTCTTTCTGCACTTCTAAGGGGTTTGCGTATGTGCACATTTGTTTTCAGATGTCTAATTCTGACTCAGAAAATTGCTGGTTTCAACTCTTTTACCAGATGGCTGAGGAAAGAGCAATTGACTGTTAGTGCTAAATGCCTGTGTCAGAGCCCAAAGCAGCCGATTTCAATTAACATAAAAAGCAGAACAGATCTCCTATCGTGCAAATGTAAAATAATGGGAGAATGAAACCTCATCCTAGCTGAAAAAGGCAAACACACTGCATCTTTTCTCCTCTCAGATGCTGGCCACACTGTCGGGTTGCTGGGGTCTGTATATAAATGAGAGGGGAATATAAATCAGCTCCTATAAGACTCTAATCCCCAGAACACCACCTGTGCCCTTGGTTCTTTTCTGCTTAGCTGGCAGGGAGTGGTCCTCCAAGTCACATGGCGGAAATCTTTTGTTTATTTGTTTGGGTGGATGGAGCACACCATGGTTGTTTTCAACACAGTTTCCTGTCTTCTCAAATGAGATTTATTTCATAGAAATGAGCAATGCTAATCTTTCAGTGGATGATATAAAAAAAGAGTTCTTGATTTTTTACTTTTGCCTTTTAAAATTTAGTTTTTGATATGTATTACCTTTTAAGAGGTCAAAATAAAAATGAAATAAAAAAATCTAGTTTGAAACATGTTGTGCCCATCCCTCTCTCCCTGTTTCTTTCTGCCCTTAATAAGTAATCATTTCAATTGGTCTCTTGCTATTTTTCTAGTGTTTCTTAATGCGTATACAAGCCTATGTATATATTCTTATTTCTTCTTTTTCCCCAGGAAAGATGGCATATTACATACACTATTTTGCATCATGAGTTTTTAATACTGAACAATAGATTTTGGAGATCTTTCCATATTAATACATAGAGAGCTTCTTCATTCTTTTTTATTTCTGTATCATATTCCATTATATAGACATACCATAGTTCATTTGACCAGTCCCCTATTTTCAGACACTTAGGGTGTTTCCAGCTTTTTTGCTATAACAAACAGTTGTCCAGTGTATATCTTTATATATAATGTCCATTGTATATATTTATATAACATAGTATATATATAATATATATATATGTCCTGTGATATACGTACAAGAGTAACTATAGGATAGATTCCCAGAAGTAACATTGTGGTTGAGATGCATCTGTAACTTTTGTAGATATTGCCAGAAACCCCTCCATGGGGGTTGACCATTTTGCATTCCTTGTAGTACACATGATAGTGTCTATTTCTCTGTGGCTGGAGTAACTGAGTGCTGTCAAACTTCTGTTTGGGATTTTTTGTTTGTTTTTGTTAATCTGATAGGTAAGCTCAAGATAGTTTGAATTGCCATTTCTCTTATTATTCTTTCTTGAGATGATAGTACCTTCTTATTTTTCTTTGCTTTCATGATCTCTCAGACAAGGATCATGAACCGATGATGGCTGGTGGGGAGGGGGTAGGAATCCTTTCCAGGTGCTCCCCTCTTGAGCTCTAAGGATTCTGTAAGATTTCAGGTCCTCTGCCATATCCTCGTGTATCAGTTTTATTACGCTATGTTTCCCTATAGTGATTAGTAATTGTAATAATAACCAACATTTATTGAGTGCTTACTATATTCTAGGTACTATCCTAAGTATTCTCTATATTCATTTATTCTTCAGAAAACATTTTATGAAAGAGAGATGTTATAATCTGTATTCAGATGAGGAAACTGAGGCACAGAAATGTCAGTAGCTTGCCTAAGGTCACAAAGGTAGAATGTAAATGACCTAGGATGAACAGTCATCCTGGTTTTTTGTTTGTTTTTCTGGGTCTATCCTGATTTTATCACTGAAAGTTTTATTTTCCTGGAGACCCCTCAGCCTCGGTAAACTGGGACAGTTGTTCACCTGAGTCTGGCCCCACAGTCCTTGCCTGTAACTATTACATTCCTCTTAAGACCAAAAGAGCATGCATATGTGCAATCAGGAACGGAGGAGGTGGTGTTGCTATGGCACCATGTGTGAGACATTTTTTTTTTTTTTTTTTGAGACAGAGTCTCACTTTGTTGCCTGGGCTAGAGTGAGTGCCGTGGCGTCAGCCTAGCTCACAGCAACCTCAAACTCCTGGGCTCAAGCGATCCTCCTGCCTCAGCCTCTCGAGTAGCTGGGACTACA
>CAUYSK010098195.1:0-21367 GCA_963575035.1 Avahi laniger | reverse complement strand
CATGGGGCTAGAGGGTTAAAGACTGCGGTGGGGCCAAAGCCACATCTCCAGTGCTTCCCAGGGGCCCGTCCCGCCCCTCTCCTGGGAAACCTTGCTCTGAACCAACATACTTTACACATAGTATCACTTGCTCCGCTGCCAGGCATCCCCCCTCGGCGCTGGAGGAGAAAGCAGGGCCCCCCTGGCCTTTGCAGAGGGTGCATCGGGCTGTGTGTGCCTGGACACGCTCCCCGACCCTCGGACACCCCAGAAAGGCCAGGTCGGGGGTCTGTGCCACCACCCCGCCCCAGGAGAGGCAGCACAGGCGGGGCCTCTGCCCTCAGCCCCCACCTAAAGGAACTGCCGGGCCCAGCAGACACCACCCCACCCCACCTTCCTGTCAGACACCCCGTGAGTTCAGGGCTGTCTGGGGTTCATCGTGCAGTCACACCGAGGACACAACCAGCTTCTGAGTTCACCTTCCAGCGCTGTTGCTCCTCAGACCGCCCAGTGTTGGAGCCTGATCACATCGTCACTACGTCACTACGTTCAGCAAGGAGGATCCTGGATCCCAGCCTAATCCCGTGTCCTGCTGTGGCAGGGCCGGGCCGTGTGGGGAAGGCCTCTTGGGGCTCTGCTGAGGGGGTGGCTGTCGCCAGGACCAGCCTAGGAAGAGTGGATCAAGCAGATGCAGGTGCAGCTTCCTGCATTCCTGGCCTGGAGGCCGAGTGCCCCTCCTGCCGCAGAGGGAGGCGTGCTAGCTCTCTGCCGCGTCCGAGGCCAGCAACACACACGCGCTCACATACGCTGATTTCCCCCAACTTTCAAACCGGCCCAGGCCCTCTGCTCCGTGCAGCTCTCACCCCAGTGCTCCTTGTTGGAGCCGGAGGGGAAAGTGCTGGACAAGCTGGAGAGGGGCTGCCACCACCTGCCTCGGCCCGGATTTGAGTCCTGTTTCCCCAGGCCCTAAGCCAGCTTCCTTCTGTCTTTTCTAGAATCTTAGATTTGTCTAACTGGATGAGACCGCAGGGATGACACGATCGCTGCAAACTGCCTCTGTCGGGACACCCGCAGGCCGGGCACAGAGGAGCAGCCTCCGGACTCACCGTCTCCCTGCAGGAAGACCAGGCCTATGACCATGCAGAGCGGGTGCACGTTGAACTGCAGGGCGCTCTCCCAGGCGATGCCGCCCCGGTACAGGCCGAGCCAGGCGCCAGTCATGGCCACCACGGTCAGGCCCAGCAGCTGGGAGAAGGCCACGAAGTAAGGCAGCGCTCCGGGGGTGGACGCCGCACCGGCGCCGCTCTCCATGCTGAGGCAGCCGCTGCAGGAGAGAGCAGAGCTCAGAGGAGCGGCCTGCAGCCTCCGGAAGACGCCACCAGGCCACTCTCCCTGGGCTGCGCCACAGCAGCACTCGCCCCAGCCTCCCCACTGGGACAGACCTGACCTGGGGACATGACACCAGGCCCTCCCCATGCAGCGCCTGCGAGTAACTATACTCCAGGTTCCGGGAGCGCCAGAGGGCCCAGGGCCTGCGCGTTATTTTCTGTTTCACGAGGCTGTGAGTTTTCTCAGGTGGGGTTGACAGGTAAGTTACAGAGAAGGGAACAAATTCCTTGAGGGTACAGGGTTGGTCAGGTCTTTTCTTCAGATCATAAGGTACACCCGGGGTGAGAAGCGGGCGCCTCCCTGCCCTGTGCCGGGTTCTCGGCCCCACGCTGGAGATGAGGAGGGCCCGCCCAGCACGGCCCCCAGGCCCTGCCGCACCCGCCAATGCACAGGGACAGCACAGTCTCCTTCCCTTCCTGTCCCTGTCCCCTCCAAACCCAGGCCAGGCCGGGCCCACATGCCTCCCCAAGGTGAGGTTTCCAAAACTGCAGCGCTGGGAAATGAGGCCTCCGCTGCCGCTCAGAATAGCGCTGCGTGTCCCCACGCATTCGGCTCGCACAGTCCCACGGGAGGACGGTCGAGCAGGGGCGCCACCACGGAAGGAGCTCTGACAGCCCCGGTGCCGGCCTCCACCCGCCAGGCGGGAGGGGAAACAAGCTCAGCCTCCTCCTGTCGCTCCGCCTCGGGTGCTGGCAGCAGCCTGTGTACCACGGAAAGGCACTGCCACGGCCCACCACCGCCAGCGCCACCGCCACCGCCCCAGACGTCAGAGCACTGCTGCTGCCCCTCTTCCGATGGCTGCCTACTCGCCTCTCCCCAGTCGGGCTCTCCCAGCAGCAGTGGGTGTCAGGCCTCAGGGGACAGCAGTGAGCACAGGCACTGACCTGCAGACCTGTGGTGACCCTCACACCTGGCACACGCTTCTGCCCTGCAGTGCTCGGGAGCTAATTTTCAGTCCCTCCTGGTGACCGGGACCAATTCCCTCTGCCACATCTGACAACTGCTGGCAATTCCACCATTAAAAAGGGAGGCGAGCCAGGTGCGCTGGCTCACGCCTGTGATCCCAGCACTCTGGGAGGTGGAGGTGGTAGGATGGCTTGAGGTCAGGAGTTCGAGACCAGCCTGAACAACGGTGAGACCCCCGTCTCTACCAAAAAGAAAGGGAAAAAAAGCCAGCTGGGCGTGGTGCCGCGTGCCTGCAGTCCCAGCTACTCGGGAGGCTGAGGCAGGAGGATCGCTTGAGCCCAGGAGTTTGAGGTTGCTGTGAGCTAGGCTGACGCCACAGCACTCTAGCCCGGGTGACAGAGTGAGACTCTGTCTCAACAACATAAAAAAAGCCAGGCAACTGAACACCCCTCTTCACCACTCCCCACCTCTTCATTAAAAATAAATACATAAAGATTAAAATTATAAAAAAATTAAAAGGGGGTGCAGAGAGTGTTCCTACATATGCCTTGTAGTAGAATATAGATAAACAAAAGGGAAAAAATGACAAGTCACCAGCATCTGATTTACATCTTTACATACTTTTTCCTAGAAATATACATATAATACACATTCTTTCATAGAAACAAGATCATACCATTTTCTAACTGCTTTTTTTAACTTAATGGTGTATCTTTTCACGGCAATGAACGTCACCTGCATCACCATTTTAATAGCTTCGCACAATTGCCCTGGACGGCTGTTGCATCTCTTAGCCCACCGCCTGGTCCCTCCCGCCCGCCACCCAGCTGGCTGTCGGCTTTCAGTAGATGCACGCCCTGCGGTCCTCACCGCACTGCACGGCGGATCCTGAGGCCGGGGCTGGGTTCTTCTTTAGGTTTTTGATACATTCTTGAAACACAGCCCAATCCCTGTTCCCATGGTGCGTGGAAACACTAGTTCCAGAAGCTCTGGCCACAGTGAATCCCCATTTCTGGAACTCTTGCCTCTGTCCTTATCTGTCACTCACACAGATGAGTCTGAACTCCAGTGCCGGCTCTGTCCTGCTCTCAAATTCCAACCTCATCTCTAACTACACGTCTCTACCTGGACGTCCCACGGACACTTCCAGTTCAGCCCGTCCAAAGTTAAACTCCTCCATCGCAACAAAGTCCTCTCGTGACCTCCCCACCAGCTGGCAGGGCTGCCCATCCAGGCCCAGGCCACCCAGGTGTCGCGTCCTAGGGCTCTCGTCATCGCTTCCCTCCCAGCCATCCTCACTGCCACACCTGAGGCAGGGCCTGCGGCTTCTCCCTCTTCAATCTGACCCAGCTCCCTGAGTCATGTCGTCCCCTGTACAAATGGCCCACTGCCTGCCAGTGAAATGCCAACTCTGCAACATGATCCTGCCTCAGTTTCCCTCTGCAACCCCCACTGTGCTTACCAGGTCCACTCAGAGGAACCTCTCCGGCTCCCTGAATATCACAACCCCGCCCCACGCCTCGCTCCCTGCCGCCGCCACTCCGCCACCCGCCAGTGCCCTATGGCCATGTCGCTCACCGCCTTGTCCCCAGCGCCAGCACTGGCCCTTCCTCTTTGTCCCCAGGCCCACCTGGGGCTTCCTTACCCTTTTTGGTTCTGTTCTGTGTTAATCTCTCGGTGCTTCTCTGTCAAAGTGCCCTGCGCACTCCTGGAAGGCAAGGAAGGCGCCTCGTTCTTCCTTGGGACTCCCCAGGGATCTGACACCTTGCCCCAACTCTAACGGGAAAAACGTACTGAAAGGAGAAATGCTTCCTCCTCCAGTCACTTGTCATCTGTCCTTCTCTCCAGGTCACTGCCTCCTTTATTAGATTCATGCCCAGAGAGCCCAGAGCACAGTCAGAATCTGATTAGCTCCGAATTAGGAAGAACAGAAGGGACATCACCCCGCCACTGGTCAACCTGTCACAACTTCTCCATGCCTGGAGGGGCACAAACCACAGATCCCTGAGCTCAGGGGAGCAAAGGAGTCATCACGCCCACCACTGCCTGCCTCTTCCCTCCCAGGCCATCTCCTCGTGAGACAGGCAGAAACCAGAACTAGGTTCTCTTCACGGCATGACAACTAAATGTCTGGCTTTAACGTCCTATGCTGTCCTGGATTCCCGGGAAGTCTGACCCCCAATGCTGTTGGCACCCTGTCAAGGCGGGTGAGACACTGGCCTGCGTGTGCCGGGAGACCGAGGCCCAACAGCTAGCGAGCCCTGCCCTGTACTGGGCACTTCATGTGCTCTCTCATGTAAGCCTCAAGTGACACTATGTGGATAATATGAATATTACCCCATTTGACAGATGAGGAAATTGGGGCTCAAAGAGGATAAACTTTGTGCCCCAAATTACCATCAGCAAATAGCTGTTCAACTCAGTCGCTTATCGATCACCTGCTCTGTGCCCGCACATGGCGCGGGCCGGAGCTATGCCCTCGGCTGTCCCCTGCCCTCAAGGGGCTTGCGAACAAGCTGCCGTGCAGACACAGACGCAGATTTTAATGTCAAGGGCAGTAACAATTCAAGCCAGGAGCTAAACCAGGCCTCCAAGTGCCCTTCCCAGTACACGCACCAAAGATGGTACCCTCCGAGTTTAATATCTGTAAGTGACACGGTCCTCCGGCTCTCCTGGCGAGAGGTCGGTCGCCATGGCTTTGCCCTCTCTAATGCCCAGGAACTAGGGTAGCGCTGTCACACTTTGCAAAGACCGAGGCCAGTCAAGGATCTTCATGGGTGCTTGTTGAAGAGGTTGCTGTGCCACAGGGCTCCCAGGCTGTGTCCCCCTCCCATGCCCCTCCTCCAACTTCCTGCTCACCCGCAGCACCACCGCGCCACCACACGCTGACGTGTGCCCTGTGAGCTCTCCTAGGAGAAAAGGCAGCAGGATGTGACCGATGGGCGAGAGAGGGGTTTACACGAGTGCAAAATCTTCATTTCAGTTCACTCCAAAGGCAGATCTGGTCCACACGGCCCGGGTGTCCATGGCAACTGGGCATCCAGAGGAAGCCGGAGACAAAGAATGTCCTTTGGAATGACAGAGGCCCCTCTCTGATTTGAAGGTAACACTGGGAAGTCCAAGCGTGAGGGATGACAGGGGAACTAGCCACTCACACCTACCAAGACCGTCCTACCTCAGCAGGCCTGTGGTTTGCCTGCAGACGACTTCACAGTCAGTAAGTTCTAAGTGAAAAGCTCAAATTCACAAAAAAGACAAAGTAGTTAGTGGTTCTGTGCTTTACAGAAGATAAACTGAAAGGTTCCTTTAGCGACAGGACTCCCACTGCTGTTCAGTTCAACATAACTGATAACCCATCTGTGTGCACGGAGAGGCTGTGTCCCCTGCCGGGATACAGCAATAGACATTCCGGTGGCTCTGGCAGGCTCCGACCCCCCCACAAACATGTCTGCACTTGCAAACCTTGAAATTGGTTGAGATTCACTCTGTAGCAAGCAAGTGCCTTTGAATCATGGTTCCTCATTTCCCAATCTTGATGGCAAGAACACTTTCTCACCCTTCCTTCCTAACTGGGTGGCCCCCAGAACACCGACTGTTCTTGGGCCGTCTCTGCTCCCAGAGCAGAACTGTGGACAGCAGTTTCAAGGGCCTAGAAGCAGCTATCTGCCACCCTAAGGGTTTTCCCTGCCCCGCACACCAGAGGGGGCTCATATGGTCCCTTACACAGCCACTCTCCTTCCTCTATGACAGCATAGGACGGAGTGACAGATCTCTGGCAGCTTCTGGAGCCTCGGGCTGTGACAGTCCCCGCAACCCCCATGTACCACCACTCCACTTAATGCAATCAAGCAGGGGCAGCAGCTACCCGCAGGGCTTCACTGAGCTCAGCATCACTCTCCCTCCCCAAGCCCACTGCATTTTATTAAAAGGAGACGAGGCCTAATCTCATTACGGGGACCAGACACTGCACATGCTGTACAGCCCAGAGGGCAGAGGGCGGAGTCGGGGAAACGGGAAGTGGGCTGAGTTAGAAAAGATTGTGATGGGGGAGGAGACTAGATCTTGTCTTGATGGATGACGGGGAAAATGGCTCCATTGTCCCAGAATATCCCAGAAGGTGATGAAAGAGAAGGCAAAGCGCAGGCTGAGCTGTTCGACAAGGCACTTTCCTACCACCCCACGCCCACGCAGCCCCCAGGAAGAAGGCAGAGCTGGAAGAGCCCGTTTCCCCCTCAAGCACAGGAGACTCCCAAAACTTAGAACAAAAATGTTTTCATTTCTGTTAAAATCAGAAGAAAAAAATGAACTTTTTAGGGTCGAGGAAAATGTTTCAATTTCTAATCCAGAGGATTATATTTGTCTTTATACCAATGCAGTTGGCAAATACAATTTTTATTATTTTTTTTTACGGGGAAGGGGCCCACGAAAGGTGCAGTGCAGTCTGGGTCAGGCAGACTTCACAGCCGGCTCCACTGTTTGTGACTGTGACTCCCGGGCAGGCCAAGTGCCCGCTCTGGGCCTAATCTATTGGGATCTTCCTCTGGACTGACGAACGAGTAAGTGGGACAAGTACCTACAAGTGCCGAGCCCAGCGCCTGCCACACAGTAGGCATTCAGTCAAATAGCAATCTTACAAAGCTAAATAGCGCCTTAGGAAGAGTCACACGTCAGCAGCTGTTGACACACGAGGTTTGGGGCCACAGAGAGCCAGATGGCAGCCGACTCTAATAAATCCACACTGCTCTGTCCACCATCAGCCCCCCACACGGAGCAGAAACTCCTGGAGCTGGGAAGAATACAGAGTGGTCTGCTTTTAGTCTGTGCTATTTCATATTCCCAAAATTCATGTATGAATTGCGTGGGCAATAGAGTGCTTTTTCCCAGTGAAGCTGCACTTTTGGAGGTGGTTAATTTCTCATGCTCCTCCACCAACGCTGCCTAATGCCGCTGAACAACCCAGTAGTTGCAGAAGCCCACACTCTGCCTGCCAGGGAAAGTGGCCGGGCAGGGAAGCTGGCACACCAGGCAGTTCCACCGCCAGCTCCAGGAGGCCCCACCCGCAAAGGGGTGGGGCGGCAGCAGCCTTATATTTTCCTGCCTCAATCCAGTTTCCCCAGAGAAATCAAGGCATCTAGAGGAGGTGGCAAAGCTTTGTTTTTAGATTGGCTGCGAAAACAAAGAGACAGAGACCAGGTGCCCTAGATGGAACTTCATTTAACAAGTCCTAGAAAATCCCCGAAGACTGCCAAGGAGGAATGAATGCAAGGACCGGGCAACCACAAGGGGAGGACCTGGGGAGGGGAGCCAGAACGACGTGTCGGGAACCCCAAATCCACATGGGGGTATCTTGCATTCTGTGACGCAGTGGGAGAAGAGGAGGAAGGAATGCGACGTGGCCCTGCCATCACGCAGGTGTCAAAGCAGCCGCAGAGCCCCCCCTCAGCGCAGTTGGCACCGCTGTACCCCCCATTCAGAGCCCAGCACGGCCAATTCAAGGAGTCAGGCTTCCCCACTCCAGAAACTCCTGCCCTCCCGCGAAGCAGCTAGCGGTGTGGACAGAAAAAGGAGGCGATCCGCCGGCTAGACTTTTCAGCCCAAGACCCTGCTTCAGGGGAAATAGGCGGAGACGCCGGTTTCCGGTTTCGGGAGAACAGTCGTGGCAAACGTTGGTTGATCCACTTCCACCCCACCTTGCTCTACCTTGTTCTGGAATGTGGCCGTAGACCCAGATACTTAAACTCGGGTCTCCAGCTGTCTCCACTACAACTTCAGCAGGGCCGGGGCAGGGGCAGGCCAGGGTCCGCCCCGAAGCGGGAAAAGCGGCTGACGGCTCCCCAGTGAGCGGGACAAGCTCGGCAACCTCCGGCCTCGCGGCCCCGGGGCCTGGAGAAGGGGACTGCGCCTGAGTCAGGTGCCGCGGCCGGAGGAGGAGGGAGAGCGGCGGCTCCTGCTCGGACAGCCGGGCCTGGCGGCGGGCGCACCTGGGCCCCATCCCCCGCCCCGCACACCTGGGCGACGCCCCGCCCCCTACACCCGCCGCGGCCCGTCCTCCCCGCGGGGCTCCGCTCCCACCCAGCGGCCCGGCCGCCTACCTCGTCCCGCCGCGCGGCGCCGCCGACCGTCCCGCGAGCTCCCTGCCGGCGTCGCCCGCTCTGCCGGTTCCACGGGCCGCGCCGGCCTCGGCGCCACGGCGTCGCTATGGCGACCGCGAGGCAGCAGCGGGTTGGCCGCGGGAACCGCGACGCGGCGAAGGTCACCCGGCCGGAAGTGCCGCGACGCGCCGGGCACCCGGGGCTTAAGGCGCGGCCAAGCTGTCCCGCACGTGTCAGGCCCCCACGGTCCCTGCTGGGTTGGCAACAGGCCCCGCCAGATCCGGGTCTCGAACCGGTCGCCAGGTGCTGGGGCCGCCGCGCAGGGCGCTGAGAAGCGAACCATGGCCGCCGTGCCCCCGGCCTCTGGACCCGAGTTCGGGTAACCCTCGGAATCCGCCTCGCGACCTGCCTCCCGGGGCCCCCACGTTCGGGGGCGCGTTGGAGGGCGGGAGGCCTCGGGGAGCCTGCGGGCCTCGGGCCAAGCTGGAGGACGGGCTGCCGGTTTGCCCAGGCTAGGGCGGGGCGGGCCTGGGGGCGGCAGGGGACCCCCAGGCCTAGAGGAAAGTGGGTGCCCGGCGCCAAGAACCGCCGCCCTTCCCTGGCCTCCTCCCGCACTTCCTGATTCCCAGGCTCCACGCCTCCCCTTCTGCTCTCCAACCCTCCGCCCCTCCCCACCTGAAGCCCAGGAGTACACCAGGTGACAGACCCACCTAGGGCGCATGCCAGGTGCTCCTGGAGCTCTGGAGCCACCCTCCTCCCCCAGCCCCCAAGGGAGATGTCACTTTACCCAGGAAACTGGGACTGACCCCCCCCCACTCCCCGCAGACCAGCCTGAGGTTAAGCACCGGTTCTCACCGGCCTCTCACAAAGGCCAAGGCCTTGCCAGAGGGGTGCCAAAGCCAAGACTGGGAGCCAGGCCCTTCAGCAGCCTGGTCCAAGCCCCCTTGTCCAGGAAATTCTGTGGGTAGTAACGGGCCCAGTCCAGAACAAAGAGTTCTTTCCTGTTGGGTGCCTGGCCAGACTCACCCGGCCTAAGGTGAAACGGGGTTTCCTCCCCTGTGGACATAAACCAGTCTCAGCTAAGGGACACACCTCCCCACCTGCCCTCCCTGCACGAAGGTTCTGGGCGGCAGAGGAGTCAGGGAGAACTGCTCGCTTGGGTCCTCTTAGACTATGGACTTCCCACAGGCAGTGGCCAAGGCTGACTCTGAGGACCCTGTATCCCCTTACACAGAGAACACACTCTCAAGCACATGGGGAGATACCCAAGGGTGTCCACTGTGCTGGGCACACTGCCTCAGAGGGACCAAGCTTGAACCCTCTAAGAACAGAAACTTTTTTGGGATATCTTTCCAGTTGGAGGAAGCCAATGGGTATTTTAAAGTAACAAAGAGCTTCCTTAGTGTGCTAACAAACAAAACGCCTGTGAATTGAAGGTGGAACTGAGCCACTTTCCATTGTTTGGTCTGTATGTTTGGGCTTGGAGGAGGAGGAGGAGGAGGAAGATAAGTGCTGAGTTCCTTGGTTGCAGTGCAGGGCTTTCAGTGTCTTCCAAAGCCAGGAGAGACTCCTGCTGTCCAGGAAAGGGGCCCTTTGGTTCCTCCTCCCCCCACGGCCCTGCAGCTCTGGGCTGCGGGCCTTTCCCTCAGAGGGGAAGCACACTCCACCCCTGCAGTGTTCTCAGGGGCCTGCTTAAAGTGGGCAGGGGGTGGTGGTGCTCCGAGTGAGGGAGACACCTGCCTGCCGGCTGCACGGGAGCTTAGCTCCAAGGGCCCACAGCTCCCCCCACCCATTTTAAGGGCCAGGTGATCCCACTAAACGGTGCCGTCTGGCACAGGGCCCAGAGGCCTTGCCCCAGCTGCCAGAATCCCCAGCCCAGGAGAGGGACACTCAGACTCTCTTCCTGCCCCTTCCCTGCCATTGAAACTCCTCCAGCCTTGGAAGCCTGAGAAGTGTGCACTCCCGCGTCTTGGGGGAAGGCGGAAAAGGAATGTGCCCCTACTGTCCCTTCTTGGGTGACTCAAGATGTGGTCCAGGGCTTCATTTCAGTTGAAATGCTGAATGCATTTTCCTGTGGAAACCCCTCCATTCCCACACTCAGAGAGATACACTACTAGCTTTTCTGTTTTCACTCCCACCTCTCCTGGGAATGTTCTTTCCTGGATCATCACTGGGCTCATTAAAATGTCACTCACCTCAACCATCACCTCCTGAGAAGGCCTTCCCTCACCATCCAGCACAGTCCCTGGGGCAGGTGTAGGAGCTCTCCTGGACTCAGCAAGCTAGTAACAGCCCTGGGAGAGCTCCCTGGGCTCTGGTCAAAAGTATTTAAGGAGCAGGAAGTACCGAGGCAGTGAGCAGGACATATCTTGCAAACAGAGACCTGGAGCCCAGATCTCAGGTCCACCTAGCACCTGACTAGTCACTTCTCCCCTTGCTAGGGTTACCAGATTCAGAGAGAAGAGGAAAAAATCAAAATAGGACTCCCAGTTCAATTCAATTTGTGGTTTTTTTAGCATGAGCATGTCCCAAATATTACATGCAACATGCTGAAGATTTATTGCTCTAATGTGACTATGTGTCCGTGTTTTATCTGGCACTCCTACCCTTGCTCCTGTGTGGGAAGGACAGGAGAGGGCCTCCGGGCAGTTCTGGGCCCTGCCAGCAATAGCTTCCCCTCCTCGGCCACCCCCGCGGGCTGAAACAGTCACTGCATCAGGTGGTCACATAGTTAACTCTTCTTCAGCACGTACTTCAGGCAGAGTCCTTAACGGTGGGCTGCAGAGGGTACGAAAGCCACAAGGGAGGGAGCCCCCAGTCCTAAGGCACTGAGCTGTAAGATTCACACGCACACGATTCATGCAATCTTACAGAAGATTTTGAGCGTGGACCTTCTCCGTGCCAGGCAGTGGATGAGACACAGGGGCTGTAACGATGAACCAAACCGGCATGGCCCCGCTCTCTCAGGCCTTCAGTCTGCTGGAGCCACACGGGAGACTCGAGGAAGAGCTATTTATTTATTTATGTATGTCTTCTTGCTCTGTCACCCAGGCTGGAGTGCAGCACAACCTTGAACTCCGGGGCTCAAGCAATCCTGCCTCGGACTTCTGAGTAACTAGAACTGTAAGCCTGTGGTACTGCACCTGGCTAATTTTTAAAAAATTTTTTTTGTTTTTTTGTTTTTTTTTTTTTGTAGAAATGAGGTCTCCCATGTTGCCCAGGCTGGTCTTGAACCTGGCCTCCCAGTGCTGGGGTTATAGGTGTGAGCCACCACAGCCGGCCAGGGGAGCCTTTTAAATCATTCCATCCAAGCCATCTCTGATCAGCCCTACAGAGGGGTCCCTTCTAGAGCAGGACAAGCCAGGATGCGGTAACTGCACACAGAAGGGCCCTTAACCCAGACATAAGGTCAGGGAAGGCTTGTTGGGCCGTGTGACCTAGAATTACGGAGCTGGAAGAGGCACAGGTTAGGCTCAGAGAGAGCAGGGATGTCCCTGGCTAAAGGAGCAAGAACGACAAAAGGGAAGCCTGGGTGGAGGCCTAACCTGTCCACCCTTGGGGCTCCTGGGCTTATTTTCGAGGGTTCCCTGGAGCACAGAGGAACATACAGGGGACATGGGCCACAGGCCGCTGGGATCCACGTGCTGGAACCAGATCCTGGGCCCTGCCCTGAGATGCTGGATGGTTGAAAGACACAAGCCCTGACCAGCGCCCTGGCAGGGAGCAGCCTTCAGCCTGGGGTGGCATCCGCAGACCCGCTCCCAGAGGACTGGAAAGTACCAGCTACTTTGGTGAGCTTAAAACAGACCTCTCAGGCCCTCAGTGAGAAAAACTGTCTTCCAGCTCCAGGGGAGGTGGAGGTGACCCAGGGAGCATCAGCCCCGGGGGACTCCCCGGAACGTCCAGAGGCGCAGCAGCCATGGTGGCCGGAGTGTCAGTGAGGCAGGGAGAGCAGCAGGCACGGGCCAGGGGACGGCCAAGGTGGGTAATTCCAGCAGAGGGTGAGGAAGGGCAAAGGCCCTGAGAAGGAATATGGTGCCATCTCCACTCTGCCCTGCCCTCTTCCACCCTCTTCCCCCACAGAGGAGGAATCGGCTGAGTGCGCAGAGATAGGCCGGCAGGAATGTAATCAGGCCATTAGAGGGCAAAGGTTGAAGAAGTGAGGTGTGTGGCAGGGACCCCACCAGTGATTCTTAGGACATCTAAGAAGTGTCCCTAGGCCCACAGTTATAGTTGTGCCTGACCACGTCCACCATGCGCTAGAGAATCTGACATAGGGCCAGAGTCGGGAGGGCACAGCCAGAAAGTCTGCCCTGCAGTTCGTGGCGCAGCTGAGCAGGAGACACTGGAGTCGCTGTCACACTGCCCTGCCCAGCTCTCCCCTCTAGGAAGGAAATCGGGAAGTGGTTTGTGTCCCAGACATGTCCTCAGTCCCCACCTCCCCACTTTTCTAGTGAGTCAGTCAGTCAGTCAATCAACAAACATCAAAGACCTGCTATGTGAGTGTTAGGGCCAGTGTGGAAAGCAAGAAAAACCCAGGCCTTCTAAGACAGGGGAGAAAGGGTGTGAGGGCGCCAGAGCCTTGGAGGGCTAAGGGGAGGAGCCGCTGATAATGACAGCCATCTGATCACCTCCGTGAACTGCCGATAAACTGCAGGGCTGGGACGCTTCGTTCAAAGCCAGTGACGGGTCCGCATTTTTATCTTGGCCCCTGAAGCCGTTCCAGCTCTGGCTGCACACCCCCTGGCTCTCAGCCCAGCTCTCCTCCCAGGAGTACAGTGAGGATGTGGTGGCTGCTCTGAGCCTTAAGTGCAGGGTGACTGAGCCATGGCCCAGAGGATGTCCTGACTGGGGACATTGAGCCTGGTGACTCTCCCACGGTCACAAGTCAGCAGCACAATTGTCCTGAGTCAGAAGCTTCACCTAGGCCTGCCCTGCCCCCTCCCCAACTGCATCCTGTACGTGCCTCTTGACCTTGGCCTTCTGCCCTGAGTGCTCCTATCAGGCAGGCTGGTCCTCGCTGAGAGGAGACTAGATTCAAAGGGCCCTTGACCTTAGCTCAGAGGCTCCTTCACCCAAGAAGCCACGGTCCTCCAATCCCTCCCAACCAGGGGGAGACGCTAAGAGGTGCCTTGCCAGGGACCTTGCCAGGGAGCCGGGGAGAATCACATCCTCCAAAGGTCCCCCAGTTCAAGCCGACTTCGGTCCTGGCCCTGTCACCCTCTGGGGAGCAGCCAGTGCTTCCTGCTCTTCCAGGGATCCAGGGGCCATTCCCGGAGCAGGAGCCAGGCCCTCCTACTCCTACAGCAACAGGCAGCTCAGGTCTTCTGGGTGGGACCGGTTCAAGGCCTGGACTCAGAGCTACAGGGCCAAAAAATATTTCCCAGGGGCAGGTCCTTAGGTTCCAGGGCATAAGGCTGTTGGAAGACAAGGATGATACTTGCAGGCTTTAATAATAAGTCATTATCCATCCCAACTCTGCATGCCTTTCACAAGTTGGGGCACAATGTCAGGTCCAAACAGACAGGACTTTGAGTGCTCTCATCCGTTTTGAGGATTTTTTTCTCCCCTTCCATAGGCCTGTCCTCGTCTGATCAGTCCAAGCACCCTAGGGCCCATTTTGGCCCAGGGCTTGGTCCTGACTGCCTCGTGTCATCATGGGGTCCGAGCCCAGCTGCATGTCCTGGCCTGCACGGCTGCACAGCGGCAAACGCAATTGTCCCACGCTAGTTAGCGCAGGCTCCTGAGCACTCGGTGCCCGGCACTCTGTTTTCTGCCCGCCACGGCACCCCCACGCTGCCCAGACAGCCAGGTCAGCACCAGCCACAGGCGGCGCGGACTCCTCTGTGGGAGGCGCCTCAGAAGCCCCGGTGCCATCGGACAGAAGGGGTCTCCCCCAGACACTTCCTCCTCCTGTGCACATCTGCCAACACACCCTCCCTGCTCCCAGGGGGGTTGGCATGCAGCGGCCTCAGCCTAGACACGAAAGTCTGCTGCCGCCTTCCCGTGCCCTCGGGACTTTTTGCCTGACATCTACATAAAAGGCCCTCTCAAGAGGTGCTTCTTAAAACAGAGCAAACGACTCCAAATGAACTAAAACACAAAATGTCATTTTCTCCCCTAGGAACACGTCCTCTGACCCATCACTGATGCCATCCAGAAAATGTGTTTACTGAAGGGCGCTGGGGAAGGGTTGGGGGGCCAGGCAGGGGACAGGGTGCTGCCTGGCGCTGGCAGCACGGCTAGAGGCCCCTCCGGGTCCTGGGTCTTCAGAGAACCTTGCCAGGCCCTGGACTTCTAGAACCAAGGGGTGGACCCCCGAGATGAATTTGCCTCCTATGCCCTGGGTGCTCTCATGGAGACTGTATTTGAAGCCAACAGGAGGGTGTCTCTCCCCAGCCCAGGGGAGATTGGCCTGAGCCCCGCTCCAGGCTCCACTAGCTCTCGATGGTGGCTGTCCCTCCCTCCCTTCCCTTCTCTGTGGGTCCCCATGTTTCTGTCCCTGCTACCCCTGTAGGCTTTGTTTTGTTCCTGTCTCTCTCTTTCTCAGTTTCTCTCTCACTCTCTCTTCTTTCTCTCCATCTCTGTCCTCCTGTCTGTCCCAATGTTCCCTGGGCTTCCAGGAGCCAGATGACAGTCTCCAGCTCTTCAGCGCAAGGGTGGTTGCATTCACTTTCCTGGCCCCTCTCTGGGAACAGTGGGAAGCTACACACAGCAGAGCCTGCTACAGGCAGGGGCCAAGTCAGCGTGGTGGGGCATTAGAGCCATATAGACACCTCTGCCCCCAGTCTCCAAGCTGGGCCCTAGTGGGGTTGGGGAGGGTCCCTGGCACCCAGCTGCGGCCCCAGGAGCAGGAGAGAGCCGGCAGTGCCCAGCCTGAGGAACTGAGCCTGGAGAGCCCAGTTGGGCCTCACTGGCGTGGACAGTTGAGGCCAGTGGGGGCCTGGGCGCTCCACTGCCGCCCATCTGCTGCGAAGGAGGGGGCCGGACTCAGGGGTTCTCAGTCAGGCGTCTGCAACCTGCTCTGTACACAGTCGGTCAGGGCGGGACCAGGCTCTGGAACAGCGACTATGAGGGTGCCCAGTTTCTGCCCACTGGAGCGCGATGGGAGGGCAGGTGTGCACATGCGCTTATGCGAGGCCCGGCTTTGGGAGAAGAAAGATCAGGGAAGAGCCACCTCGAGGGACGGTGGGTGATGAGCGAGCAGTTGGGAGATGAATGGCCCAGAGATGGGGTCTCTGTGACCACCTGTGGGCCGGCTCCCCTAGGTCACTGAATTGTCAGGGAAAAAGTGGAATCTGACTAGAGCTGCAAACATTGTTTAGTTTACCAAGTGAAGACATTTTTTAAAACTACATTATTTATTCTCACTACTATTTTATGGAAGAAGTGATATTTTAACTACCAATAAATAAATAAATAAATAAAAGAATATTTGGAATAAAAGATATTGTGACCAAGAAAGGACAGCTGGCACCTTGTTGGCTGATGCATGCTGACTGGTTCGTGTATATAGCTCAGTATTCTTGTTTTTCTCTCGTAACTGCTGACTACTGAACACGTTATCAGGGGCCAGCCCCGCCGGGGAGCCGGCCTTCAGAAAGTGGTGACACAGGTGCCTGAGGCCTGAGGGCAAGACCTGGGAGATGGAGGAGGCAGGGTCCACGCCAAGAAGGACTTTGGACCTCTTATCCCCATGGTGAGGAGGAGCCAGGGCTGGGTTCTAGGGGACGGATGCCGTGATCAGACTGGGGCTTTAGAACGAGCATCCTCACAGCCGTGTGCAAGATGGACCAGGGGGCGCAGAGGAGCGGTGGTGGGAAATGACGGGGTCGTCACTTAGGTGGGTCCACGGCCTGGCACAGGAGAAGAGCGTGCGGAGACTGGCTCAGAGGAGCCGAGGGCGAGGCAGAGGAGCCACCAGGGCAGGTCAGAGGCGGGGTCTCTGTCTACGTTGACGTAGGGACAGCAGCAGAAGGAACTTGGACCTCACTAGAGGCAAAACCAGGAGAAAAACGTTTAAGATTTGGGAGTAAACACTAAGAAGAACATCCTGACTCTACCCATTGTGACACGTGACACTGTCCAGCCAGGGTAGACAGAGGCCTTGAGCAGGAGTGGACAGTGGGTGGCTCACAGTGGGGCGGGGCACTTGTCCCTGTTTGCATTTGGACTCCACTTCTGTGTGACATTAGTCAACTTACTAACCTGTCTGTGCCTCAGTTTCCTTATCTATGAGATAGGAATCAAATGGCATCCAACTCATGGGATTGCAAGGAGATTTAACGGAGTTAAAATATGTAAAGCACTGAGACGCCTGGCTCAGGAGACATGGCCAAATATCATCATACACTGTCGCCTCCCCAGCGCCACACAGCGCCAGTGACGGAGGGGCAGTCAATGATGGCAAAATGACGGAAGGAGGCAGGATGGCAGCAAATGCCAGGCCTGGGCACGGAGCCACCTTCCCGGCTCCAGGGTGGCATTTTGAATCCTCTTTGGGCCCCTGTGAGCGGCAATTACCCATAGCTCCGGTGCTCACACTCACCCAGCGGTGACTGAGATGGAAAACTTGCTGAGCCTGGGGGGTGGGGAGGCTCCGGCCTCCTGGAAGCTTCTCTGGGAGGGCTGCCTGCTCCAGCAGCATCCCAAGAGGTGGGGGCAGGCGGAGGAAAGGGTCACGGAGGGGGAAGAAGAGTTGCTGGTGGGCACGGCCCTCCCTCCCCACAGCAGAGAAACTGCACCATCCAGGCTGAACCCTCAGCATTCCAAAACCGAATCCTTCATCTCCTCACCGCCCTCCTCCACCCGATTCCCACCCACCACCCTCAGACCTGCTTCTAGCATGTTCCCCTCCAAGTGAAAGGCGTCATCACACCCTGGACTCCTCCTCCGGCCAGTCCCTGAGTCTGCCGCAGCCCTCAGTCCTGGGCCCTCCCACTGGCTCTGGGCCTTCTGAGTTTGCTAATCCCTCTTCTTCTGTGGTCACAGCGATCAGGGAGGCCACTGTGAGAGGCGGATCGGTCGTGGCCCTCCCCAGCTGCAGACCTGCTGTGCTTAGGAGGAAGGCTGGACGCCCCACCTCGGCTGGGCGGCCCCAGCCTGATTTCCCAGCCTCTTCCCATCACTCCCACCTCACATCCCAGGGCTGACAGGTCATCACGTCTTTCTGCTCCTTCTGCTTGATATGTGAGTCTTTGAACAACTGGTCTGGTTAGCTCCGGGCCCTCCTTTCGGGGCTGAGCCTAAGCAACACCCCCCAGCTGGTTGGGCCTGCCCTGCACCTCCCCAACACGCTTTGGGAATTGTGCGTTTAAATATCTGGGTGGGGGGCAGTCTGCGAGGTGAGACCAGGCCACGCCTACCCACCGCAGTGTCCCTGGGCACCGGGTCAGCGCCTGCTCTTCCTGGGTCTCAGCAGAAACGCGTGGAGGAACGAGGGCATGAAAGACAGGGAGAGAGCGTTGTTAATGAAGACCAGGCAAGATTAGGCAATAGGAGAAAGGACAGATGTGAGTCAAAGATTACTCACATGTTCCTGGCCTGCGAGGCAGAGATGGGTTGTCCCTGTCCACAGCCACGGCAAAGCTGGGCTGCATCCTGGGCGCGGATTGAAAAACATGCCCCCCTCCCCTGCTTCCTGGGAGCCGGGGCCTGACATCCCTCAGGCAGAGTGCGCTGGAGCTGGGCTCCAACAACGCTCAGTGGCCACTCGTCATTGTCCTCGGCATGTCAACATTTTTATTTATTTTTTAATTGTGGCAAAATATAACCATCTTAGCCATTACGAAGTGTACGGTGCAGTGGTATTAAATCCATTCATCACGTATGGCCATCACCACCCTCCATCTCCAGAACTTTTTTCAAAAAGAGGACACTGTGCCCATTAGACAATAAGTCCCCGTTCCCCTCCCCAGGCATGTCAAGAATTTTTTTTTTTTTTTTTTGCTTATTTAGGGCTTCTGATGAGCATGTCAGCAATTTTTTAAAACAACGTCTTGCTTAGTAAGCCTGTGCTTGACCTAAAGCAGGGAGAAGAGCTAACACGAAACGCGAATGCAAAGATGGGGTGGCTCAAAAAGATGCGACTGCTGAGCGAGTCAAAGCAAAGATTCAACTTGACGGATAGTCGGCTTTTAGAGGGAGAAGTCACGTGCACGCAAACAAACTTTTGTTTTTTCACATGAAAAAGAACTGAGGGTTTTTATCAACTCCCAGTTTCAATATGAGCCACAAGGGTGAGGAGGCAGCCAGAAAACCGTGACTCTCTTCTCTCCTCGCTGCACCAAGAGAAAGAATCACAGGAAGTGGATCAGGGCTCCCTCTGGCCTTGCTAGGCCTGTCCCAGGACTTTCCTCAAATGTGGACGGCACAGTTTAAGAGGAATGTGGAAACTCTGCAGTCCATTCACAAGAGGATGACAGAGAACTCTCCCCGGCAGTGGCTGCAGGTGATGTTTCTCCTGGAGGAAGGGAAACACACTTAGATGTGATTGCGTCCTCTCATGTTGGAGGGTGGTCCCGTCAAAGAGAGAAAGGATTCATGTTTCTCTAGAGAGCACAGTGGAGAACAATAAGCATAAATGAGGAGGCAGGAGACACAATTTGGTACAAAAAAGCAGTTTCTAGCAACTACAGTAGCTCATCCCACAGAGGTAGTGAGCTTCCTGCCCTTGAAAATGTTCAAATGGAGGCAGGGTGATACCCAGTGATCTAGACATCACTGGCAAGAGAGCAGTGGTTCCCAATGTTTTTCCCCTTCTAAGCATCCCATTGTTAAGGAATCTCACATTTGGAAATGTTGTACCTATTAAATAAATTGCACTTATTCAAAGTAATAATTATCCCATTTTAGTAATCAAAAACCTATGAATGATCAATTATCTGGTGCTTAGCCAGGCTTGAGGTACACTGACTAGAAGAGCCTCGGGGGTCTGGAAGAGCTTCTAAGAAGTGAAGGTTGTGCCAGAGCTGGGATTTGAGGAATGATTTGGGACTCTACAAGCAGATAAAAGAGGGTCATTGCAGCAGAGAAAGACTCAGAGGTGAAAACATCAGCTCCAAAATAAACTACTGAGTATAAAGTGGGACTGAGATGGAGGCTGGAGGCAGGATTGTGCAGATTAAAAAGGGATGCTGGTAGGTTTGATAAGGGCCATGCAAAAACTCTGACCCAGAAAGCACCATGAGTGAAGAGGAGCTAGTCAAAAAGAAAAAAAAAGCGATGAAATTCAGCTGCATTAGAAGTAAGACCTTCTGTTTATCTAAATACACCCCCAAGAAAATTCACACAAGTCACAAACTGGGAATGATGTCTGCAACACATTTAAATGGGAAAGGATTAATATCCAGAATATATAAAGAACTCTTAAGAATCAATAAGATTAAAAAAGTGAGCAAAGGAAACAAACAGGAATATCACAGAAGAGGAAGCACAAATGTCCCATAAACATATGGAAAGATACTTAACCTCATTAGCAAGAGAGGAATGAAAATATGTCACACCCCTAAAATTGGCAAAAATTTAAAAATTGGACAATAGTAAGTGAAAGGACAACCTTGTTAATAAACTAACTGAGAAAGATACACTAGCAAATAGAAAGTGAGAGAAATAAACTCACAGCACGTAATTGCCCCTCTGAAGAGAAAACTCACAGCACAACTGCCCTTTGTTTAGTTTGATCAAACACCTGGGACTCAACTTGTCTTTAAGATTAACCACCTCTCTAAGAGGTCATGTTCACAGCCTTGAAGAGCCCTAAGCAGACAACAGGGGTGCGAGTTCCCTGTTCCAGCTCCCGCCAGACCACATTTTTCCAAGAACTCTGATAACTCGGCCTCACAGAGAAAAGGGGAAAAAAAGGAAAAACCAGACCCAGCTGCTTGAGCCATTTCCTGTTATCAGTTTACAACATTAACCGATTCTTTACCCTTTTTCCCTGTAAAAACTCCAAGCCTCTTCTGCTTGGAGGCTGCCACATTCCTCTCTTTCTGCCATGTGCTGTGCCTCATTCCTTTCTCTCTCTCTCTCTCTCTCTCTCTCTCTCTCTCTCTGTTTCCCTTCTCTCTCGCTCTCTCTCTCTCTCGTTCTCTGAAAAAAGCAAAATAAACTTTTTTCTTTAAAACTATCTTAGCAATGCACTTCATCGCCCAGTTGGCCCCTTGAAAAGGGGCCTCAGACTCCACAAACGGATCTTTAAACCTGGCCTTCAAGTCGTTTGCTAACTGACACGAGGAGAGGCGAGAGGAAAAAGTGGGAGCAGGACTGAGAGTGTGCCCTGAGAGGAAAAAATAAGTTTTCCAAATAGTGGCTACTGCTCTAGGAAGAGCTTTTCAGAGACAGAGTTACCCCAGAGGCTCAGGCAAGAAGACACCAGGACCATCCTTTTCTCCAGGAACTAAGCCCTGCTTTCACTGCAACCAGCTGTGTCACTGAGTAAGACATGCCCCAGGAGGCCTCCACCCGGCTGTGCCCTCTCTGCAAAAGGGAGGGGCACTGGAAGCGGGAGTGCTCTCTCCTTAAAGCAGGGGACTGCACTTGCCTTCCGGAGCTTGTGGGCCCCTGAGCCAGCATCCTCCAGACCACAGATCTTCTGAGACAGCTTCAGTCTGATGGACAGACCCCAGCTTTGGAACCAACTTCACTTCACAATGAGATAGCCAAGCCTTGGGTAGCACTCTGTCGCAGGTAAGCAAACTGATTTGAATGGACACCAGAGCCACTTACGCCACTCATTCTAAATTTTGGGGATCTCTATGTCCCCCTCCTATCTCCATGACGGTAGTGAAAAGTAAAACACAAACCCCCTGTGTACTGTATTGCTCCTCTGCTGGCTGGGAGATCAAGTCTTTGCTCATTCCTTTTTTTTTTTTTTTTTGAGACAGAGTCTCACTTTCTTGCCTGGGGCGAGTGCCGTGGCGTCAGCCTAGCTCACAGCAACCTCAAACTCCTGGGCTCAAGTGATCCTACTGCCTCAGCCTCCCAAGTAGCTGGGACTACAG
>CAUYSK010098193.1:0-10025 GCA_963575035.1 Avahi laniger | reverse complement strand
ATGACTCCTTCCAGTTCTCCTCCACAACTTCTTCCATGGAGTCTCCTGTAGATTCAGGCACCCTTCCTTCTGACCCTCATCTGATCTGTGTTTGTCTGCCTGTTTATTTATTTATTTATTTTTCACTTTCTTCTAAAATCTGTCTTTCTTGCAGAGACACTCTGGCTGGTGGTTTTTCTCGTCCGCCATCTTGCCTCTCTCTCCTAGTTACTATTTTCATGACTTGCAGCAAGGCTTTTATTTCTGCAAAATCTTCCTCTTTTTCCACCCATGTTTGACAGAACACAGTTTCAGCCCCACATTCAAATCACAAAGTGTGACTCTGGCCTTTGAGGACCATGACCATTGCCATGGCAGTATTTCTAATCAAAGGAAAAAAGAGGGAAACAAACATAGGAGCTTGGGAGCAACCTTTATCTGAGCATCTTTAAATACTTCTAATTCCCAGAAAGTTAATTTCTCCAGCATTCTCTGTGTAGACCATTTTTGGATGGGGGTCTCTATTAACACATACGCTGGAAAACATATGGACACTAAAAAGTGCATGGGGGATGCAGTTTAGGAGAGAACAATATTGTACTTGTGATTCTTTTTTGAAAACATTTTTACCACAAATTTTTTTAGCATAAAATTACAAAAAAATCATATCATGCACACTCATGCATTCACCACCTGGTCTGAGTACATCTGAACACTTGGCTTCATTTGTTTCAGATCTGTTTGCTATTTATGTTAAAAAAATAAAAATAAAAAAGCTTTTACAGACACAACTGAACCATCTTGTGTATCCTCCCTGATTTCTAGCCTTCCCTCCTTCTGCAGAGAAAGCCACCATCCAGAAATTGTTGCGTGTCACTCCCGGGCACGGTTGTGTACTCTCACTGTACATGCATGTAGCTATAAACAAAGCATTGTATTCTCTTGTGTATATTTAAACTTCAAATAAGTGGTATCGTGCAGTATGCTTCCTTGTGCTGTTTACTTTGTTCCTTTTATGTAGCTCTGATTGGATGATTTTAAGTGCTATGTGGTAGTCTATCACTTTTCCTTCTTAGTATCCATTCATTTTGACTCATGGCAGAGCTATATCAGCCTAGGGAAAGAAAAAGGAGCATATATCTTCTCATTCAGGGGCCCCTCAGCCTCTACAATATAAAATTCAAATTAAGCCTGGCATTCAAAGCCCTCCAAGATCCAGCCTGTTTCCTTCTCCACCACCCAGCTGCCAGCTGTTTCCCAAGCATCTTGTCTCCCCACATTACAGCTATTCAACCCCCAAGACCCAGCTGAAACATCACTTTCTCAGGGGAACATCTCCTTTAGATTAAGTAAGGTAACATTTCCTTGGCTTCTCATTGCACTTTTCACAAACCATGATTATCATTCTTAACTCACAGCGCTAGTACCTCTCTGCCCCCTCCCCCCATAGACATTCTTCAGAGTTTCCCAACTGAGGGTTATTTAATGCTGTACCATTGACCTTGGACATACATGATGGCAGGTGCTCAAAAAACGATTGTTGAAGGAAATAATTGCGCATACCATTTTCTGAAAAAGAGTGGGTTCTGCAAGTGTCAAGGGAAAATAGGTTGAGCCTCCTCTTTAATGAGCCTGCTGCGGAGGGTCACCCAGATGTCCTTGTACCCCATTCCCTGCCTTGCTTCCAAACAACTCCAAGGGGTTCCCCTACCATTGTGAGCAAGATGCTATCTGTGACCCATAGCCTGATCTCTGTACAACATTTGGAGATGTGTCCCACCCAACCCTCTGGGGAAAAGGGAGAATCTTTTGAAAAGATGAGATATTTAAACCACAGGTTCTCAAACAAGGTTCTCCATTAGGAGGACCTGGGGAGCTTTAAAAGGTACTGAGGCCAGAATCTCTTCCATAGATTCTGATGTCACTGTTCTACTGGCAGCTTGGGCCCAGGGTCTTTTCAAACTTCCCCAAGGGATTCTAACATGCAGTGGGGTTTGCAGAGCTTCCCAACTCACGTGCCACAGAGAGTCCGAGCAGGGTTAGAGGTGTGCTGCCATGTCTATCCCTTGGTACCCCTGGAGGTCCCCCGAACTCCCTTATCTAGTCTCTGACCACAGGAAGTCTGTTCCAATTAACTCATTGCCCTGAACAAATATAATTATTTGCTCTGCATGCAGCATTTTGAAAGCTTTGGGATTCTCCGATTTAGAGAGCAGGAGAGATTTAGAGCTGCCTAGAATCGCACAGAGAGCACAGGGCTTGGTGTGACTCCAGTCTCTTCCTGGCCACATGCTCCCAGTTTGTGAGACATCCATGCTGCCCCAGAGACTGAACCCTGAGGCTTCTCTTTATCACTGTCCCATTGAATTAGCCTCCCAGCAAGCCTGCGAGGTGAGCAGGATGACCCTCATCTTACAGATGAGCATGCCACGCCAAAGAGAAAGGCCTTATCCCGGCAAAGATCTGATATGTGGCTGGGACAAAGACCCTCTGTAAATCTAGAATTGTCTCCTCTGTAGTTCATGAAGAAGGTAAAGGTAGAAAGAACTGCAGTGACTAAGGGCATGGAATGGAGAAAGGCTTCAGTGACACTCCCGAAATCAAAGATCTCACGGCCTGGGATCCTTTGAAGGACAAGCGTTAAGGTCATTAGTTCAAATCATGGGTTCAGAGCCCAGCACCTCTTCTTACCGGCTTTGTTACTGTGATCAAGTGATTGAGCCATTTGGTGCCTCTGTTCCCTCCTTTGTAAAGTGAGATCATAAGTGTGATGATCACATGAGATAACAGTACAGAGAAAACTTAGTACAGTGTCAGGCTTGGGTTTAGTTTCCAGACTTGTCGCTTCCTAGCTGTGTGATCTTCAGCAAGAACATTTTACCTCTATGAAACTTAGTTTTCTTATCTGAAAATGGGTATAATGGCACCCACCTTGAAGGGCCACATGAAAACTGAATGAAATCCCTTCTGTAGAGTGCTTAAGGCAGCGCCTAGCAGAGAATGAAGGATCACTAAGCGATGGTCACTGTTGTGGTGATCAGGGAACCAGGCAGCTCCCAGCAGGTCTGCCCATTTGTGATGAGGCCTAGAACTGGTCACCTGAAGGAGCATCTTCTGGCCCTGAGCATGAGCCCCCTGGGGTGTCACTGTGGGAAAGTGCTGGGTCAGAGCAGGACCACAGCGCTGAGCAAGAACCTCCCAATGCTGAGGCTCAGTCTTCGCATCTGTAAAATGTCCACGTCGTACTGATGAACTCAGGGCCACTCTGTCCCAACCCAGAATTCATCAGACACGGGCACAGCCAGGGTCTGGGCTGACGAGCTAGAGATCCAGACCCAGGGTGGGTTCCATGGCCATCGGCAGAATGACACCATGCTAAACTCTCTACAGAAGCAACTTCCTGTAGTTTTCATGCAGCCCTGCAAGGTGAGTGGTATTGTCTCTATTTGGAGTTTCACAGAGATGAAATTTTCCTGCCAAAGATCACATGGCTAGGAAGTGACAGCTCTGGAAACTAAGCCTGAGTCTGTCTGAGGCTAAGGCCTGGTCTCCTCACCACAGCTCCTCTGCCTGGTTCAGCCTTTTCCTCCTCTCCCTGCTGACAGAGCAGCTTGGCCAGGAGGACACCAGATGGCTTCTCATTTTCACCCACGACTTCCTTTGTGATTCCTCCCATTTAGCTGTCCAGAAGACACTCTGGAAGGTGGCAGAAGACAACAACGCCTATTCATCTTTCTTCTCAACCCGCTGTCCCTCCAGCCACCCCTCCCATTATCTCTCCATCCATCCTAGCTCTGCAGACCTAAAATTCCCTGTCAAATCAATACACACATAGTCTTCACTATAGCCCTAGCCTTGTCTCTCACCCTAATCCAAACCCTCTTAGTTGTTGGAGAATGGAGTGAAAAGAATGAGGAAACAATAAAGTAGAATAATTTTAGAAACATGCTCTCAATTTTTTAATTTGAAAAGAGATTCCCCAAATCCTTTCACATCCAATATGCCATTTCGGCCTCACAGTGGCCTTGTAAGTCGGAGCTTATAGTTACCCGCAGCTTACAAACGAGAAAAGGGAGAGATGGGGGCTGGCCAAGGCCACCCCTCACATCAGAGGCTACGCTGCAGTGGATCCTGGCTCTGAAGCCACTTGGCTGGCACCCGTGCCTCCAAAGACACCCGGAGGTGATCCAGAGAGTACGATCTACATTTGAGGGGTCCTGTTTGATGTGCTGCTAATTTCCTATGTTGTGCTCTTTCTTGTCCATTTAGTCATTTATCTTTAGTTCATTCATTAAATAAATAACCCCAACACATAGCCCACTCCTGCTGGAGCATAGGAAATAACCGGCATTCCTGGGGCACATTCCAGATAGGTGCTTGGTAATCCCCTACTTCTTCTACCTGACTCAACCCAGCTCTATCCTCTCCCCGCCCTGTCCCCATCCACTGTGGTCCGAAGCGAGGACTCCCTTCTGGAGCCCCAGCCCTTGGCCAGTGCAATGCTTTGGTAAGTCTGACCTTCTTCCCACCACCAGGTGAGGAGTGGCTTTGAATAAAATCTGAGTGATGAGTTCAAGGATGAGTTGGAGTCTACACACCAGAGACAAGGAGCAACGAAAGATCCAAGGAAGGGGAGTAACATGTGCAAAGTCCTGAGCCACGGAAGACCTCACAGAAAGTTCAACGTGGCTGCGGCTTGGGATCCCTGCAGGAGGCGTGCTGCAGGGAGAGGGCTCAGAAGGCAGAGACCTCAAGGTTTCCATTGCACGCAGAACCAAAGGCAAACTCCATACCTTGCCTGGTAAGACCCCGCGTGGCCCAGGCCCCACCTGGGCACCTCTCCTCCTCCCCCCAGGCCCTCCTCCCACCTGCAGGCCTGCTTTGAACTCATCAGGCTTTTTTCATGTTTGGGACCTTTGTATACCCTCTTCTCTCAGCTTAGAATCCCCCGCTCCCCACCCCACCTAGTTAATGCACTCGTCAGAAAAGTCAGGTCCCTGAAGGTGACCACTCTCAAGGCTTTCAGTGCCTTCCCTCACTGCCTGTATCCCAGGTTGCGATTTCCCTCATGTGTCTGATTACTGCTGATGTCCATCTCCGCCTGCTAGGGTGTGAATGAAGCCTGGGTCTGTCCATTCACAGCTTGGATCCCCAGTGCCTAGCACGGTGCCTGGCACAGTCGACATCCATAAATATTTGGATGGACAGAAGGCAAATGGATGGGGGATGAATGGAGGATGAAGATCCAACACTCAGGGGAGGGACATGCCAGACTTTTACGAAGGATGAGGCACTGGTTGCTATGTGCAGGTATGGTTTTAGAGGCTGAAAAAGTTTCTTTTGCCTCAAATTTCAAAGCCATCAGAAGGCGAGGGTGGCACCAAGGAGATTTTGGCTCCTTGGAGCCTGCAGTTGGGTCTTTGGCTTTACAACTCCGCCACCTAGTGGCCAAGATGTGCATTCGGCGCGGGGAGAGATGTCAGCCACCTGGCAAGAGGGTGTCTAAGAAACAAGGAACCCTGCTTTGAGGGAGCGCTTCCTGACGCTCGATGCACCGAGGGTTTTTAATCCCAACAGTTATCACATCTTCCTGGAAAGCTTATCAAAACGGAAATATGCTCCTTTAGAAAAATAAGCAGGGTTTAAGAAATTATCATCCTCTAAGTTACTAATGATTACCCTACAACAATAATTTGGGTGTTGACTTTAAGGGCTTAGGTACATGGCATCTATTAGTATCAAGTGGAAATTCTAAGTGTGAAAGCTGAGCATGTCACCTTAGAGCCAAAACTGTCAATGAAATGAGCATGTCCAGCATTTTCTTAAAAATTTGCAAATACACAACTCCTGTTTTGTTTGCTAGCTAGCAGCAAGCCACGTTGCGTGACCCTGGGGCCCTGACATGGCCATCTCTTTCCGTCTTTGTGATGTCCCACGGCATCTCCTCGGTGCCACTTCCGTACTGGGTCATGAGAAGGTAGAGGGGAAGGAAGCAGAGAGCAGAGGAGTTGGAAAACCACGCAAGACTTAGAGTAGGAGAGGCCCAAGTGTCCACACACCATCTCTTTCTACTTCTGTCACTGTGGGCAGGTCACTTAACTTCGCAGAGACTCATTTTTGCTTATCTATAAAATGAGGACTAGTAACATCACATACAAGGGTACTGGCATCCCCGTTTTATAGATGAGGATATGACTCAAAGTAAGGAAGTGACTTCTATACCTGGAATTGGACAGAGAGAAAGTGCCAGATCCAGTACCCACACCCTGGTCTCCAAAATGGCCAAAGGTTGAACCATAACATATTACGGCAAATAAATGAGTGCATCACGTGACTAAATGGCTTGCGCCTCGTGGTAGAGACAGCACGCCCTTTCTGCCTGTCTGAGTGTCAGCCTCAGCGCCCAGCACGGATCCCCGCGTGCCCTGGGCCTCCAAAGCTAACCCAGCAACACAGGTTGTTTTAATTTTATCCTGACCTTAGCATCAGTTCAGCAAGAGGTGAAGGAATCTCTCTCCTTTCCAAATAGACCCCAAAAAATCTGCTAAATACTTTGACGTCTCCAGATGAAAGGACTTCTCAAAACACTGTGTATATTTCATTAAAAATCCAGGCATGAATATCAGATTCTTTGTCTTTTTAATTTGCTGGCCAAACAAAACTACAATAAAAAGCGCTGTTCCTTGATGTCTCATCCGTAAGACCCAGATATTTCAGATCTATTTATCTTACCTCCATTTCTACATTTTCTGCTGTTTCTTGCACTTGCTCTGTTTGCTTATTTGAAGTCATTCACAGTACATTTTAAATCATTTTAATTGGCAATGAAATGTGGTAGATGCAGTTTTCAAGCCCAGAATTCCTTTTTTGTAAACCTATTAGAATGCAAAGCAGAAATAATGTGCAAATTAATATTATCTGCACTCCACACACAAGGTATAAATGTCCTGTTTCTGGAACACATTCCACATAAAATGCTTTCTGCCTCCAGTGGTTCCTGGGCCCACTCATTCATACATTCATCCCTTCTTTCATTTGTCCATCAAATATTGATGAGGGCCTACTACACACTTGGCTGTGGAACAGACCCTGGGACCCTGAGATGAGCAAGATCCAGAGGCAGCACAGGGTAGCATGAGTTTGGAATCAAACAAACATCGATTTTTCATCTTGGCGTTGCCATTTTCCAAGTTGTGTGACCTTCGCAGGCTACTTGCCCTCTCCGAGGCTTGTAGAATAGAGATTGATTGCTGAAGCATTTGAACGTAATCTGTGCCTGGTGCCGAACTAACCATAGGTAGAAAGCATAACTTGAGCTGTGTAACTGGAGCACGGCCTCTGTCTTCAAGGAGCTCAGATCTAGTGCGGATCACAGGCGTGCGCTATAGACAGGCTTTTATGGCTGGGGGGTGGGGGGTGGAGTGCACAAAGTACTGTGAGGTTGCAGAGTAGAGGGTAACTATCTCCACCTAGGGGGCTGGGGAAGGGCTCGAGAGGAGAAGGCACCATCCGTTAGATAAGCTCACCAGGAAGGGAAGAGGACGCGGCACTGAAAGCAGATGGGATGTCATTCTGTGCAAAGGGCAAGAGCGTGGCACTTCAGAAATAGGAAGGTGTTTGTTGTTATTGCAGTGGAGGCGTGTGGGAGGAAGGGTAAGAGAAGGGACTGGGTGAAAGGTCTGAATCACACAAAAGGGCCTTTGGTATCACATAAAGGAGGGTGCGATGTAGACCAAGGCGTGGAAAGTATTTGGGCCTCTCTCCGCCCCGCCGTCACCCCACCCCTAAAACTCTAATGGGAACCCGAACGGGAATTGTTCCCCATGAAAGGAGAAAGCGCAAGTAAGTTGCAAGTTTGCTCCAATACAAATCAGGAAATATTACCAAGTTTCCCACTTGTGTCTTGCATTTATATTCTCCCTTGATATATAAGTGCCCTTGTCACATGGACTTTTTGTGTCATATACTTTGATTATGTAATATTTCATATGCTGCAATGGCAGAGACTAATACAATAATCTGATACCTACCATCCAGCCTTGTCAGACCTTAACATTATACTGTATTTGCTTCAGTTTTCTTTTTAAGTAAAACGTAGATTCAGTTACGATCCCCAACAGACCACAGGTGACCCAAGACCCTTCCCTGGCTTCCCCACAGTGAGTCGCTATGAAGAATTGGCTGTTTATCACTTCGTGTTGTGTATCAATGCATTCGCTAATTTGTGCATCGATAAACAATATACAATGTTTTCCATATTTCAAAATGTAACATTAAATAATTTCAAGAAACATGATTCTTCAATTATTTATACAACTTTTAAAAACATTCACATCTGTCTGTCTTCCATCGTTTTAATAGTGTTCTATCTTCTTTTATTCCCTCTGCTAATTGAGAGACTACAAATTATATTTCTATTCTTTTAGTGGCTACTCTTACATTTTTTAATTACACAATTAACTTGTTTTCCTAACAATATCAATAGTTAATTAATATTTTTGCCCTCCTCCTGGCCATAGCAAAACTTTGTCGATTAGTCAGGTTATAACCAGGAGGCAGGAGCCAAATAGTATTTCCAAAGGAGACATTTATTATAAAAAGATACTGACAACACTTGGGGATTAGAGTAATGAGGGGTTGGCTAGAAGCAGGTAGAGAATGGTAGAGAATATTCGAATCACAGATATAAGGAGCAGTCACTTCTCCTGGGGCACAGGTAGAACACCCAGAAACGCAGCACATCTGGAAGTGATCCGCCACCCACAAATGGGACCAGATCTCACTGGAGAGATGGCAGAAACGCTCAGGGAGAAGCTTCACCTGCAGAACTCACTGGGGATCCACCAGCGGGGTGGTGAGCAGGGAAGCCACTGCATGGAATGACAAAGAAGCTGCCCACAGGGGTGTCGCCAAAAGCACTTGCTAAAAAAAAAGCCCCTTATTTTTTTCAATGTCCTTTCAGTGTTGTCTATTATGAAGCTTAATATCATGCCAGTTGGCAAAGGAGGAAAACATCAGTATCAGAAGCAGGGCAAAGAAGGCTGGATTTGGGAGTTGAGAAGCAACAGACTGATAACTGGAAAATCACCTTAGCAGACTTTACCAAAAAACACACACACGCACATACATACACATGTACACATATACACACAAGCACACATATACATACATACACATGCACACACACAAGCACACACAGGCATACATGTACACACACTTTATTTTTATTTAGAGTTTTAGTTTTCTCCCTTTTAAAACATATTAAAAGATTAATTTTGGTTGGGTGCGTGGTGGCTGACACCTATAATCCCAGCACTTTGGGAGGCCAAGGTGGAAAGATCCCTTGAGGCCAGGAGTTTGAAACTAGTTTGGACAATATAGTTAGACCCTATCCCTACAAAAAATTTAAAAAATGTTTTTTATTTAAAAAACTAATTTTGATATCAGTGATTGATTCCATTTGCCAACATATTTTGCCAATATCACATTTGTTAGCATTGTTCCTTTCATGCTTTCTATGTCCACTTCTCTTCCTGCTAAAGTGTGTCCTTTAGTAATTATTTTAATACAGGTCTTTTAAGTGGCTTGTTTTGTATGTTAAGAATTATCTTAGTTTTCTCTCATCCCAGAATTTTCATTGTTTAATTTAAAAATATAGGTTGGGTTATTATTCCTCAGAAGTTTAAGAATATTGCTTTTATCTTTTTTTATTATTTCAGCATATTATGAGGGTACAGATGTTTAGGTTACATATGTTGCCCTTGTCCCCCCTCCCCCCCCCCGGCCGAGCTACAAGCATGTCCATCCCCTGGATGGTGCGCATCGCACTCTTTGTGTATGCATATACCCGGTCCCTCCGCCACCTTCCCCCCTGCCCACTATCCCATAACTGTTATTCTTATATGTGCACTTATGTGTTGATCAGTGAATACCAATTGGATGGTGAGTACATGTGGTGCTTGTTTTTCCATTCTTGTGAAACTTCACTTACTAGAAAAGGCTAAGCTCCATCCAGGAGAATACAAGAGGTGCTAGATCATCATTGT
>CAUYSK010098190.1:0-16614 GCA_963575035.1 Avahi laniger | reverse complement strand
GTGAGGCAGTTAGGGAAACAGAAGCCAAAACTACCTTACAGTGAAAGGCTGGTACTTTTCTTTTTGCCATTAAAGAATATCTACGTTTTCTCTGCACGTTTCTCTAATTTAGACCAACTCTCTACATGATGAGTAATATATTTTTTTTTTACTCAATTTTATGTCCTGTGTTTATAAGGAAGAATGGTGCCTCCCAGACTTTAATATGCATACATGTCACCCAGGAACCCTTAAAATGTATCTTCTGCATGTTTTCTTTTTTGAGACATGTTTTCTTTTTTTGGGTCTCACTTCGTTGCCCAGGCTAGAGTGCAGTGGTGTCATCATAGCTCACAGCAACCTCAAACTCCTGGAATCGAACGGTTCTCCAGCTTCAGCCTCCCGAGTAGCTGAAACTATAGGCAAGTACCACCACACCCAGACAATTTTTCTTTTTTATGGAGAAGGGGTCTCACTGTGTTGCCCAGGCTGGTCTTGAACTCCTGACCTCAAGTGATCCTTCCACCTCCACCTCCCAAAGTGCTGGGATTACAGGCGGGAGCCACCATGCCAGGCCAGATTCTGCATTTTTAGCCAGCCCCTCAGTGATGTGGAAGCTGTTGGTCCTTGGCCCCTACCGAGGTGCAGGATGGTCGTGGGAGATGGTATACAGCTGGCCCCTGACTTACAATGGCTCAGCTGTGATTTTTCAACTTTGCAATGGTGCTAAAGCATTCAGTAGAAACCACACTTGGCATTTTGATCTTTTCCCGGGCCAGTCAAGTGCTGTACGTACTCTCCTGACGTTGGGCCAAATTATCTCACATAAAGCCTACTTTATAATAGCGTTGAGTGCCTCATGCTATTGGTTGAATACTGTACTGAGAATTTTCTGAGAGTGTTTAAGGAAGGGTGGGTTAAGTGTATTAAACGCATTTTCAACTTACAGTGGGTTTATCGAGACATTATCCTATTGTTCAGTCCAGAGGCATCTGCGTAGGGAGGCACAGTCCTCGCCAGGCACCTGCGTGGCTTGGCCAGCCCTACGTTTGCAGACTTTCTGGAATATCTACGTAGAAGTCAGAATGGTCCTGCATGGGGTGGGGCTCCTGAGACAGCACCTTTCCTGGTCTAGTTTGAGGCCCTTTGGCTTGGACACATGGAGGTGGCAAGGGGACCTTTCCCTTCACCTGTCATTTTCTTCTTTTCCAGCTTTTTGTCTCAGTTCTGCCTTGCAGTGGCTCTACTGGGAGCCACCTTCCAGGTTGGTGTGAACAACGCAGGATTCCTCTTGAGGTTTCTCCAGCCCTCAGCACCCCCCTACCTGGGCCGGCTGTGTCCTGGCTGGCACTGTCCTTACCAAACTGCACTGACAGCCCCAGGGAGGTGACCTCGGGCTGCCCTGGGGAGAGGCAAGCTCTGGGGACAGTCCCCCTACAGACGCCTTGCTTTGAAGGGCTGCTTCCACCTTGGACAGATAACACAATGAACAGGTACCAAAACTAAGTGGATCAAATTTACTTTCTTCTCCAGCCCCCTCTTCCTCACCGCCCCCACTGGCAGCTTACAAGGGGGCCAGAGGCTTCAGGGTGTCCCGAGTCACAGGAGGCAGGGGGTGGGCAGGGTGGAGGGCCAGCCGTCCACTGACCTGGAAACGTCTGAGCGGGAGACAAAGAATTCAGCAGTGAGAGCATGAGACAGTTTTATTTGCTGTTGCGGGATGAAGGGAACAGGAAGGAGTAACAAGGAGGGGAAGGAAGCTCCGACCTCCCCTGCTCCCCAGTCACTAAGGGAGGGCACACGGTGCAGTGTGTGACCACCCCACTCTGAGCCTGCGGCTGAGGACAGCAGAAACTCCACAGGGGCATCTGTGATCAGAAAAAAAAGCCAAGGAAAACAAAAGGCATCTGCATTTAGTATGGATTTCCTGTTTTAACATAGATTTTATCAGGGAGGAAAAGAAGGAAAAGTGGTCACTTCTAAGTGTCACTGGGCTGGCTGGGGCTTGGCCCTGAGGGCAGGGACAGCTCCCTGCTGCCCACTTCCTGCCTAGGGCAGCTGCTCCAACCTTGCTGCGTAGGTGGTCCCCATCTCTTACCGAACCAGCAGGGCCAACTAGAGAGAGGGGCCCCAGGGACAGTCAGGCAGAACTGGCTAGTGTTGTCCTAAGGGGTCTGTGGCTGGGTAGTTCCCCCGAAGGTGTTTGTATGGGGTGGGGGCGGGGAGACTGAGAGGGACCAAGGCTTGCAGGGTCAGTGGCGAAAGGCAAAAAGCAAAACCTCAGAACCAGTCCGTTAAGTGGCCTTCTGGGTGCACAGGCTCAGGCTTCCTCCTTGCCAAAGCCCAAGGCTGGGAAGTGTCTGGAATGTTCCGTACCACAGTGGTGGCTCTGGCAGTGACCTGTATTTTTCAGTGTGTCTCACCCCCCTTTTTATCTTCCTTTGCCTCTGGAAAGCTCGTGTTATGGACATGCAAAAGGAGACCTCTCGATGAAATGCCTCCACCCCTCCCAAACAAATTAAAACCAACAAAACTTCCCACTCAACAAACCCACAGGCCAGAATAGAGTTTAAAATTAAAATGTGTCTTTAAATAGAAATGGACCAATAACTTCATGAGTTCATCTCATAAATACTAAAAACCAAAAGAATCACCCCAAATCCAAGAAAATTAGCCTGATTTTAAGACAGGAAAGGACACAGGTATCCCTCGACACGTCTGGGATGGTGGGCTGTGCTGTCCATCGGACGTCCCCCGAGCGTGGCAGGAGACACAAGGCAGATGGTGGTGGGGAGCTTCCTGGCCATTTCTAGATACTGGAGGCCCTGCTTCGCAGGAAGGCTGTCCACCTGCGGGCCAGGCCAGGGAGCTGGGTGGCAGAGAGCCAGGTGGGTCACCAGAAGCAGGCAAGGTGACCAACACCACGAGCGGAAGGGCTAGGGCATTTTGCAGTTCAGGCAAAGGCAACGCCTTGAACATACTATGCTTCCCAATTTGCCTTATAACCAGTAGGTGCCCCTTAAGTATTAGTTGATCTAGCTTTTGACAGGCCAAGGAGACCACATTAATCATATCCCCCGTCCCCACCCAAATCACCATCTTACAACTGATTCCAGGCAAGGAAATTTGTTAGCAAAATATTTAGCAAAATAAACTCAGTCCAATCTAAGATTCTAAAGAAGCCAAGTATTCCGTTTTGGCCCCCACCAGCTGCTGCCTGAATTTCTCCATCCCACAGGACTGTCAAGAGTCTGACAGCTCTGCTAAGGAAAGCGTCTACACTCCGCTCCCCCATCGCCCCTTCTCTGGGTGCCGTCAGAAGCTCCAAATGTGTGGCCTGCCTAGAATCCGTATGTGTGGTCGGGGGTGGCGGATGGATCAGCAGTGGAAGGCAGAGGTGACTGGGGAGACACGCGTGTCTACGCATAACACACACAGGTATATGTAAAACGACGAGAGTTTAATTCTCCTTTCACATGGCCACAGGCTCTCTTCGGTTAGGGGAACCCCAGCTGGCACCTCCCTCTCTCACGGCTATGAGGTGACAGCCTGGTGACATGCCTACTGCAGGTTGTCCCAGTGAGTCAGGACAAGTCACAGTTAAAATCCTGCACTGACAGCCCTGGGTACGTGGGAATGGTAAGAGCCATCGCCTCTTCAGTTGGCTCAACCGCAGCGCGAACTGGAGTTTGTCTCAGCTGGCAAATGCCAAACACCAATCCCGTGTCTCATTTCTGTTCTGGGTTTTTATAAAATACTTTTCTATGTAGATACATGTAGCACGGCAAATGTGCTTAGTATGCACTCTAACATAGAGCACAGGGACACGCACCGTGGAGCGTCGCCCCAGCCAGCTCCACAGTGGGGAAAGTGCCAAGGTTAAACACACACACGCCTCGCGGTGCCAGATGGCACAAAGGTACAGGGCGCCATGCTCCGTGCCTTTCCACGGGGCTCATCCAACACTGAGAGCTCGTCTCATTTGTCCCCTTGGAGGTGACAGAAACAGCAGCCTTTTCTAAGAGCAGAGGATGTCAAACAGTCTGGTACGGAGAGTGATTCTTAGCCAGAAATCATCTAGAAAGAATTGCCAAAGGTCAGCCTGGCTCACAACCCCAGGCTGAGGTCCGCTCGGTAAAGGGTGGGCTTGGTTCTGGGGGTCTCGGGCTGAGGCAGTATCTCCCAGACGCTGGCACACTCACACACCCACGCGCCCCGGGGAAAGTGCACTTCCAACGGCTGGTACAAAAATACACTGGCACGCTCTTTGACACAGTGAGGGTGTCTCTTCCAAGCTCTCCCCCAACTTCTGCAGATTCTTCCCACGTCTGCTCAAGCCCTTCACACTCCGAGTAGGAACAGGTCTAGAGAGAAGGCCCTGGGCTGCACGCGAGGTTTGTGCGTGCCCAGGGGGAAGACGGGGGCGGGTGCAGCTACGGGTTCCCCACGGTGGAGAGCAGGAAGGGTCTCTGCTGTCGGCATGCCTCCTCTCCGCGGCCGGCCGGACCGAGGAGTCCCTAGGAGGTTTCCAGCACTGCTTCTCCACAAAATCATGCCGAGAGGAAGAAAAGTCTGGTATTTTGAGTTCTATTTTTGCATTTCCAGTAGTAAGGGCTGCTCCACCAAGCTGGGAGGACACAGGCCTCGGGCCACCGCCGGGTGGGCGCTAGGAGCTCTGCACCAGGCGTCTGTAGTGGGGCATGACCTCGTGCTCTGGCAAATGGAGGGCAAACTCCAAGGCCACTAACACCGGGAATTCAAAGGCAATCAGTTCTCGCCTGTTCAGCCGGAACTTTTCTTCCAGTTTCTGCAACAAGAAGCAAACCCAAAGCAATGTTAGTGTTGAAATTCAAGTCCTGTGCAACTTCTCTGTCCACTAGCCAGTGAGCGCTTCTGGGGAAACCCATCCCGGGCGAGCTGTGCGTCCTGCCCTCGGTCCTGTTGGTGAGGTAACCGCTCCCCCCCCCGAGTGCCTGCGGTCTGTCCAGAGCCTCACCCATGGCATATGACTTCATTTAATCCTCTCAATGATCTTACAGGGCTGATGCTACATTTATCTGTTTTTACAGATGAGAAAACAGGCTGCAACAGGTCACAGAACTTGTCCAGGGTCACACGGGCAGTAAATTGCAGCGCTGAGATTCAAACCTAATGGGGACTTAAACTTCGCCTGCTAAAACTAAGTTATTCAGGCTAGGGTAGCCTAAAAATGGGGCAAACTACCTGCAATCACCACCACACGGTAAGTTCAGAAGGAGGTGAGCTGATAACGGTCCTTATACACAAGGACCTGAGTCCTGGGGACATCACCTCACTTTCAGAGTGTCACACGGCTAAACAGGGGTAGTGCCCAGCGATGCTCTACTGCCCGCTACCTGCAGGGGCTGCTGGAGTGAGGGATGGAGAAGGACCACCAGGGTGCGGGTGGGCAGGGCAGGCCTCGTTTTGCTCAGGCACATTCTGCTTGGGCTTAAACTCAGCTTTTGGCTTAATTAAAAATCTCACCAACCAAGTTAGTTGTTGACTACATTCAGATCATAACTGGGTGGGATCTGGCTTTGGGTTATGGATACTACAAGTGGCTCATTAAACCATTGCTGTCATATTCTGTGTTAATACCACCAGCTTTTGCTGTATGGTACATTACTCAACTATGACCAAATGTGAATATCATTTATAACTTTTATTAATATTTGTTACATCTAAAGATATACCAGTTCAACAAGTATCTATATAAGCCTATCTTGGTACCCAATGATCACCTCCCTGTTCATGTATTTACTGTACAAGCTAGATGACTCCGTACTATTTCTTAAAATCAATAAAGCACAACCCAAAGAACACTCCTTTTCACAGGGAGTGCTACACACTGTCCTTTCTGCTTTTTTGCCTTTGCCGCTGGAGACAGCTGGACAGTGAGACGTACGGGGCACTGTACTAACCATGTCTTTTATGTTTTGGTACTCAGATGATAAATACTAACAAAAATTATAAGTGATCTGGGGTTTTGTTGACCCTGGAGGGACTGCTCCTCCTAGGGTTAGCCAAATCCTCCACAGTGACCCATTTTCAAATGCAAACCACTCGATCCAGTGCTCATACCCCACCTCCTCTCTGGACTCTTGTACTCCAGGCCTCTACCCTGCCTAATCTCACCCCAGGGCAGGTACCTTTTAGGGGCAGCCCCTATGCCCCGGAGCCCACTGAAATTATCCAAACTAGCCAGTCCTAAGCCTGTGTACCCTGCCTTGCCCGTTCCTTTCTGTGAAAACCACAACAAAGGCTGCGGGCACAGCTCTCCCCTCTCCCTCCTCACCAAGCCCAAGGCCTCCCTGCGGGGCCCCCACAGCATGGCATGCCCCTTGTTAGAGACTGAATGTTCCCATCCCCTTAAAGTTCACGTGCTGCTGGCAAAATCCTCAATGTGATGGCGTCAGGAGGTGGGGCCTTTGGGAGTGATCAGGTTTAGACAAGGACCTGGGCATGGAGTTTTCATGAAGGGATCAGTGTCTTTACCAGGAGAAACCAGAGAGCTTGTTCTCTCTCTCCCCCAAATTAAGGAAAGAGTAAGAAGACATCTGCAAGCCAGGAAAGGAAGCAACTTATACCCTGACTTGGACTTCCCTACCTTCAAAACTATTAATAAGAGAAATACATTTCTGCTGTTTAAGCTACCAAGTCTATGGTAATTTTGTTTGTTTTGTTTTTTGTTTTTTATTGAGACAGGGTCTCACTGTTGCCTGGGCTGGAGTGCAATGGTGTCATTCATTACAGCTCACAGCAACCTCAAATTCTTGGGCTCAAACGATGCTCCTGCCTCAGCCTCCTGAGTAGCTGGGATTACAAGCACATGCCACCAGGCCCAGATAAGTTTTATATTTTTTGTAGAGATGAGGTCTCACTATGTTGCTCAGGCTGGTCTTGAACTCCTGGCCTCAGGCGATCCTCCTCTTTGGCCTCCCAAAATGTTGGGATTACAGGTGTGAGCCACTGCACCCGGCCAGTCTATGGTATTTTGTTATGGCAGCACCAGCTAAGATACCCCTCTCCTCCTGAGAACTGTAACAAACTATTTTCTCAACGGCAACTGTCTCCTTCCTGATCTGTTGGCTTTACTGTACCTCAAATTTTCTATTAATACGCTGAGTTTTAAAATAGACGTTCACACGTCCATCCAAGGAGATCGGTGTTTTCTTGCTTTGGTAGGGGCTCTCCTTTAAAGGAAAAGAGATACCAGCCTATCAAACCCACGCCCTTCCCCAAAGAGATGATCGAGGCAGCTTGAAGTCAAGGTCTTGTTGAACCAGCGTGTCCGATGCTGGATGCTCTGTGGCCACGCTGCCCGTGAGACCCCTTGAAGTTACTATGTCTCCTACGGCTGTGAGAGCGACTTTACCTCGAATGGTGTCTGCAAATGGATTTTTATGGGCAAACCCAACGCTGGGGATTATTTGTCTTGTCAGAGTGGACCATCCCTTCTTGTAAGACAGCCTGAGATGGGCGTCTGACGGCCCTGCAGGAAGGATGGCTTCACAGCCCTCATCTCTGCTGCCCGCTAAGGACCAGAATCCTTCCGGCAGGGTCGCCGGCCGGGTCCTTCTGAGGGAAGAACCCTGGACTGGGGTGCATGGAGTCTGCGCTCCCCCAGCCATCAGGGTACAGGCCACTTACGTCAATTAAATGCTTGACTTCGTGTTTTTTGAGGTCACTTCCAACTTTGGCTGCTAACAGCACACACGCGCCAGCACAAAGCTTCCGGTTCTGCTTGCTGAGCTTCCCCTTGAGGGCGAGCTTCTCGAAGTAGACAAAGGCCATGGCCACCGTGGGCTCCTCGAGGCCACAGTCCTCCTGAGCCAGCTTCCGCATCTCCCGTTTCAGACTAGAGAGACAGGGAGGAGAAAGAGTCTTGTTTCAACTTAAGAGTTCCAGGGGACCCAAGGGAAAGAGACTTCTCCCTCTCGAAACCACTTGCTCCTTCTCAGTCCCAGAGGGTGACGTGGACACTGTGTGACAGTTACACTGTGTGTGGGGAGGAGACTTACTTATCTGGGACTCTGGACTCTTCTCTGTTGGTCGAGTTGTACAGACCAACATGTTATTCTATTCTCACCCATGACCCGGCAGTGCTGTGCTACCACCACTACCAGGATGGTGATAGACAGGGCACAGGGACAGCAGCCTAGACTGGCAGAGTGACCAGCCCTGGCTCTAATGACCACGACAGAGGACACAGGAGGACCCCACTGAACACAGTGGATATCCCAGAGTCTCCTCGGAAACCAGGAGTGAGGCTGTCCAACACGAAGGAGGGACAACATCTGGGAAACTAAAATCATTCCAGAGAGATGACCAGAGAAACAAATGGGGCAGCTGGCCTGAGCCCGGCCAAGTACCTGCTATTTCATTAACTAGGGCAGAAAAGGGGTTAGGCTAAGAGCATAACTTAAATCAGCATCCTTAGGAATCCCCCTAGCAAAGGGACCAAGTGTGAATGCTTAATTTTTCTCCATTTTTTTGATTCTTTGGTTTGGAACATGCCACAATCAAATCAGTATTAGGAGACACACTCATGTAAATGTTGACATATATTCCAATATCACACTCGGGTGTATCTAGCTTCCGTTACTACACATGCATATATACACACGCGTGTGCGTGTGTGCACTGCGTGTTTGCCAGTCGTCTTGACTATTGGCCGGCAGACGTGGGTCACCACATGGTGAATCCATCCAGCTACAGGGAAATATGGGCCTGGCTTTGCTTTGGCTGCTGTGGTGACGGCTAAAGACGGGGTCTGGCTGGTGGTCACCTCTGGGCGCATAACTTCGGGCAGAGTCATCTCACACGGTGCGATACCAGCTCTTTTCTGCTTGGCCTACATTTGAGAAAGTAGAGACCTGAGTGCTGCCCATCCTGTCTGAGTTTTCCATGACGGGCATCTTATGCAACCAGTGAGCTGCAGACAGCATGAAGTGATTCTTTCACTAAAGAACACTCCTCTTAGGTCTGTGTCAACCAGGGCTCTGGGGCTTGGCCTTCTGTCCCGCCCCCCCCCCGCCGCCCTCCCCGCCACACTGAGGCACAAGTCAGCCAGCACCGGGGAGTCTGTTTTTGCTGAATATGATACTGCTTCAATGACTAGAACGACAGGAAGAACCATCGAGCAAATCACACGTTTAATGTGTGCGAGAAGAGGGATCTGGAGGGAAAGTTCAAGGGGTGGTGACGCTGGTACCTCCTAATTTTGCTGAGTGTTAACTTAATGTGAGGAAACTTCTCCTTGAAGGTCTCGTTCATGTCCTTCTTGAGATCCGAGGGCTTCACGTAGTCTATCACTGTGGTCTGCAACAGAGGGGGCGACATGGGTCACTCCTTAAAATAAGGGTCATGTGTAATAATTACGTGTCAACTACAGCCAATTCACAACTCCCCAAACCTTCAAGCAATGGGGAAAGTCAGATTAAAGCTGCAACAAGGGCTCTGCGGAACCCAGGAGCCTGAAGGAAGCAGTGGCCTCTTGGAAGTAGGTGGAAAACAAGGTGCCACCATCAGCAGCATGAGACGACATCTAGGAGAACCGCAGACCGTCAGAAGCCGGAGCCGGGGGTGGGGGTGGGGCGGGGGGTGACCTTGGTCCAGTTCCCGAGTCTCAGACTGTTGCTCACACAGCACAGGGTTTAAGGGCACGGCATTCAGACTTGCACAAATCTGGGTTCGATCCACACCGGACCATTCACTAGTCACCTGGCTTTGGGAGACTTACTTAATCACTGCAAATTTCGAGCTCCACCTCTGTAAACAAAACCAGTAACAGTGCCGACTTCACATGGCTATTTTTGAGAACTACACAAGAAGTGCTCTGGATGGGGCTTGGCAGGGCATACGGCACGTGCTCAATAAAAGTTAGCTACGTTTTTTGTAAATTTATTTTTTAAATTGTGGTAAAATACATGTAACAGAAAATTTACCTTTTTTAAATTAAAAAAAGTTTTTTTTTAGAGACAAGGTCTCCTAGGTTTCCCAGGCTGCAGTACAGTGGCTATTCACAGGCATGATCATAGCTCACTGCAGCCTCTAACTCCTGGGCTCAAGTGATCCTCCTGCCTCAGCCTCCTGAGTAGCTGGGACTGCAGGTGCACATACCACGCCCAGCTCTTAAAATCTGCAAATCTACTATTTCAGTTATTTTTAGGTATGTAGTTTAGTGGCAGTAAGTACATTCACACTGTTGCACAATCATCGCCACCATCCACCCACAGATTTTTTTTCTCTTCCCAAACTGAAACTCAGTGCCCATTAAACAGTAACTCCCATTCCCTCGTCGCAGCCCCTGGCAACCACCACTCCACTTTCTGTCTCCATAAATTTGCCTCATAAGTGAAATCACATATTGGTCTTTTTGTTACAGGCTTATTTCACTTAGCATGATGCCTTCAGGGTTCATCCACGTTGCAGCACATTCAGAACTTCCTTTCTCTTTAAGGTTCAATAACATTCCCTTGTACATATATAGTGGTAGCTGTTATTAATGATCCCTTGGAACTTGAATTCCTTTCTCCCCATTTCAGATTCTATCCATCCTTAAAGACTGGCTGCTCGGAGCCCTTTCTGAATACTCTGTTCTTCCTTGTTCCTCTGTGCCCTGCATTAACTCTGAACTAAACAGTTAGTCTCATCCCTCTACAAGAATACGTTGGCCAAGGCAGGGTCCCTTCTGGCTGCCCACAAGCAATAATCAGAGCCCAGGAAAGAAGACACTACAGATTCTGATCCGAAGGTCCGTTCCCACGGATGGCACACTGCCAGCCAAACACATCGAAGGTTTCCTTAATGGCTCTAAGAAAACTTGGTGGCTTTCTCTGAACATCTCCATCTATAGGACACAGGATTTTACAGCAGACACGTGGAATGCCTCTGGTGTCCATTAACAATAAAGAGCAGCAAGCAGCTAGCACAACCCAATTCAAAGTGACCTCAGTGCCACCTTCTCTGCTTCCCCGGTGAGCAAAGGCAAACTGTGGCAGTACTGACTCGAACAATTCCACCAACTTGCTCAGGGTTTTGTGATGCTTGGCTGGAAGAGGACTCCACTGGAGTCTTCCTCCTTGGATACATGGTCTCTCTGGCCCAATCGGGAAGGTCTCTCTGAGCTGGTCCAGGCTGTGCCCACTCTGGTACCTGCTAGCGATGTGCCCCGTGCAGAGCAGGGAAGTGGGAGCCCAGCCGTGTGGGACCACAGCATCTGGACACGTGCGCCCAGGTGTGTGCAGTGCTACTCTCACCGCCGAGGTCCAGCAGGTTGCCACACCTTGTGGCAACCCTCAAACGTAGTCCCGTTTCCCTTTCTACTTTTAAGAGCTGCTGTATTTTCATCTCGAACTAATGTCTCCTCTGGGTTGAACAGGATGTACGATTTTTCATTTAGGAAACAGGCAGTAGACTAGGGACCACCTTGAACATGCTCACCTCCAGCTGGGCCCACCAGCCAACCGTTCTGTTTCCTAAATACCCAGCGCCAGCCTCTCTCTCTTTTCAATCCCCTCCCCCACCAACCCAGGCACCCTGAACCCCAGAGACAGAGCCGCCTGCTCTTCCTCGTGGCCGAAAGCCACGACGTTTGCAATGATGTTAGCAGGCCTGAGTGAAAAAGTCGCCTGTCTGCCTTTGGTGGGGGCCTGAGGTCCTGAGCCCCAAGCAAGGAGATCCTGTTGTTTAACGGTCATCTGGATTTTCAAACCGGGCTCTGCTGAAGTGCTGGGGCGGGGCGGGGGACAGGTGGGCCCGGATCCCTCCCCAGAGCAACAGCAGCAGCTCCATTCCGGTCGGTCTCCTATGTAGACACGAGCAACACTTCTCTTCAAAGAAAGCGCCCGCTGCCAAAAAAGAAGTTTCCAAACGCGTGCCACCACCCCATCTTGCAGATGGGGAAAAAGAGAGAGGCTCAGAAAGGTGACCAGGCTCACCCTGGACCTCAGCGAGCCGTGGGCAGGGCCAGTGGCCAGGCTGCTCCACCTGTGGCCAGTCGGGCCACACGGAGAAAGTCACTGGACCTCCCTGAGCGTCACCTTCCCGTTCAGAACAGAGATGAGGCTATCTGATGGGGCGGCTTCCTAGGTTTATCTTGACGATCAAAGCAAGAACAGAATGTACCTCAGGGACACTGGAAATTTCATCGAGAGCACAAAGTGGGAGATGGCAGCAGGTCTGGGCTTCGCTCCAGCCCCACTGAGTCACAGTCCCTGTGGGTGGGGCCCTGGTGGCTGCACCAAGATGAGTTTCCCAGGTGATTTCTATGGGCTAAAGTCCAAGGACTTGCAGATCTGATCCTCCCTGCCTGGCCAACGCCCATTCCCGGTTCGGGCTGTAGCGCCATTTCCCACGGGGCTCAGGCCGCCCTCCTGGGACTCATCCTCACCACACGCTATGGTTTGAATATCCAGCCTCCTTCTGGGACAGCCGCTGTGCTACAGAGGCTGGAAGCTAAGGGTGACGCTGCCCCAACGCCTTTTCAGCGAGGACTCCAGGTTCAATTCCGGCTCTGCCTGCTGCTGGGTGCCCTGGCACGGGAAGGCAGATTGAACGAGGGCTGCAGTTCTGTTGCTCCTGCTGCCAAGAGGGGTTGGGGCAGGAGTCCTCGAGTCCAGTCACTAGCTTCTGGGTGTAGACCACAGCAAGGCGGCACGGATCTGGAGCCAGCAGAAGGGTCCCTGACTGTGGTGGTCTCTGCGAGTTTGACCTTTCTGTCAAGTCTCAGAGATAGCTGCTGCGTGGACCAGAACCCCAGCTCCATCCTCACTGGACTGGCAGCCTCTCTGGCCTCAATGGAGTGTGGCACAGGGAGGGAGAGGTCTAGAAAAAGGGCTCCAACGGAAGGTCCGGGGTGCACACAGGTCAGCTGGGATCGCATCCCAGGGGTGGCTGCTCTGGGAGACCCAAGGGCACCTGGGGAAAGAGGCTGTGACCTTGGACTGCTGCAGACTTCCACTTCCCGAACCGAGGCAGGCGCCCAATAAGACAGTCACTCTAGTCTCACATCTGTATCAGGGTGAGGAAGGTTAGCTTTTGGGTCGATGAAATGTCTCCAAGACTCAAGACGTGAGAGGAAGGTAAACGTTGCTGGCTGCTTGGCAGTGAGTGCCCGAGGCTGGTGGAGCACAGGAAAGTGACTGTGTCAGCCCCTGAGGCTGCTGTGACAACCACCACAGATTGCCGGCTTGTGCAACAGAAATCTATTGTCTCACAGCCCTGGAGGCTGGAAGTCTGAGATCAAGGTGTTGGCAGCTCTGTCCTCGCCCTAAAGCTCTGGATGGAATCCTCTGGTGCTCCTTCCTGGCTTCTGGTAGCTGCAGGTGTCCTGGGCTAGGATGCGTCACTCCAGTCTCTGCCTCCACCTTTGCGCGGTGTTCTCCGTGTCTGTCTTCACTTACGTCTGTGTCCTCCTGTGAGGTGCCCACTCCAGTACGACCTCATCTTACCTCGTTTACAACTGCAAAGACCCTAGTTCCAAATTAGGTCACATTCTGAGGTACTGGAGGTTGGGACTTCAACACCTCTTTTTTGGGGGCACAGTTTGGCCCACAGCAGTGGCTTATTCCTAACGGTGCCGCTGTGCAGGCTGGCTGGGCACTGACCCCAGCCGTCACCTTCAGGCTGCACACAGAGCTCCCCGGCCTGCGGACGGCTGAGGGGCGACCCCCAAAGTGACAGTCTGCTCCCAGACCTGTGCTCAGAAGAGGCCCTGCACACTCGCAGCATCCTGAGACCACTGCTCTGCACCATCCTGCATGGGCCAGACTCTGAGGACTGCATGGGTCACCCTGAGCCCAGGGCCACCCCCTCCAGGTGGGTTCCAAAGGCGTGACAAGTCATTGATGTCCTCTTGGTTCCAGGTCCCTCTGAGCAACACTCTTTGGAGTGTGTGGCAGCCTATGATTCCTCATCACGTCCTGTCTTGAGGGAATCTTATGACCCTTAGAGCCCGGACCTCCTAGCCACACCAAGAGGCGGCCGTCCTCTCTTCAGTGACAGGGTGAGTCACAGAGGCAGTGCTAGGAGACCGAGCTGCAGGTGTGGGGCTACAGCGTTTCCCCCCCTCCCCCGCTGCGCGTTCTCTCTGGCTTGGGAGAGAATAAATTAAAGGTGAGGCCAGTGCTTTGTCTGAGCTCACCTACTAGTCTGACTGCATGGGTTATAAAAATGAGCAATGCCGGGGGTTTGCCAGTGCATGTCATTTACACGGTGCTAATTAAACAGGCTGCGGTTCCTTTTTGGTCTGGGACAGTCTGAATGACCACTGTTTTCATGGCCACCTATTTCCAGGCCCTGGGGTTCGCCAGGGCTGGGCTGTGGCACTTGTGTTTCTGCAGAGATGGTCATTCCACTCTTGGAAGGTTGCTTGCACGTGCTTTCTCGCAGCCGCGTGGCAGCCGGGAAGCTGCGTGTGCACAGCTGCATGAGGGCAGAGGGGAAGACCAGCTGGAAGGAGGAGACCACCCGAAACACATTCTGTCCAGAGAGACACAGTTCAGAATGTTCGGCTGCCCCACCAGAGTCGGGAAGCCGAGTTAGGAAGGCCCAGCGTGGGGCGGACACCAGGGGTCTCTTCTGATATAACAGGAAAAGATAAGCCCACAACTTGCTTATCTAGCTAGAAGAGTCTACCACATCTACCGCAGAGACACTGGGACACCCTTTGCATTTTACAAAAACAAAGGCTTGACTTGAGAGAGAGGCCTCCATGGAACGGAACTTGGGTCCCACCCTGGCCCATGGCACCAGCTAAGATGCTGTGAAGGCCTCTCGGGTAGGGACGGGGTGTCACAGGAGAGAGTGGGGGTGCGTGTGCCCCAAGAACAATCCTGGAGAGCAGGGAGGGCCTCAGAGCTGACGGGTTGCTGGTCTGATTCCAACAGAAGCAACGGAAAAGATGCTTTCACTCGAGGGCCTGGTAAAGCCCTAGCCGCCTTCACGTCCTGCTCTCCTGCCTTCCAAATCTCCCTAGAAATTCCTATGAGCCAAACAGATGTGAGCTTGCTGTAGACTCTGCTACTGTTTTCCCCTGACCCGTGGGCAGGAACATTCCAAGGGAGCTGGTTCCAGCCCAGCTCAGCCCAGCCCAGTCCAGCCCAGCCCTAGCGAAACCTGCACCCCAGGAGCTAGCTGAGACACCTGGGGCAGGTGTGCAGTCTCTCCAAGACTTGGTTCCATGCCATGTCTGAGAAAAGAGGGAGGGACACACGGCAATGACCCGGACAGCTCCTTCCAGCGCCGACACCACTGGAAAACCAGGGCTCTCCCGCTTTGGCTGCATTTGGAGCTCAGCTGGGCACTGGGGAAGATGTTCGTGCTTGTTAAGGTAATTAAGCAGCACAGCAGTCCTCGACTAAATCCATCTAACCACCAACAGATGGGCATTTCAGCTGTTCTATGCATTTAATCCTTTCCCTAAGCGGAAAGTAAATCACAGGAAACTGTGGAAATGAGGGGGCAGCCTGTGCAGCCCGGGGCTGCATTTGTTGCTATTTCTACCCATCGAATTCCAAAGATGTAATCCTGGATTGACTCCGCATCCCTTCCTGTTAAGACAGTAACTCTTCAGTTTCCCTCGCTGAAATGAAATGGTTTGCAAGGGGACAGAAACACATGAAAAGCTGCCTGTGCTTCAGGTTTACCCTACCACGTGGATTTACCCGGCGGTGCAAAATACGTTCAGGGTCAGATATTTGTCAAATTTTTATCCAGTGCTATAGAACTTCTAGAGTAGTGTCTCCCCCAGCCTTGAGATGACACCGGGTGGATGTGGCTCCAGGTTCACACACACCCAAAAAGTACTTGGATGCACTTTTTTTTTTAAGACAGAGTCTCACTCTGTTGCCTGGGCTAGAGTGCCGTGGCATCAGCCTACCTCACAGCAACCTCACAGTCCTGGGCTCAAGCGATCCTCCTGCCTCAGCCTCCCGAGTAGCTGGGACTACAGGCATGCGCCACCATGCCTGGCTAATTTCTTTCTATTTTTTTAGTAGAGAAAGGGTCTCGCTCTTGCTCAGGCTGGTCTCGAACTCCTGAGCTCAAACAATCCGCCCGCCTCGGTCTCCCAGAGTGCTAGGATTTACAGGCATGAGCCACCACGCCCGGCCATGGATACACTTTTAAACGCAAGCTTCTTAAACAGTGGCCACAGAGCATGAGCTAAACCGTGCACAGAACGTCATGTTCCAAATTGTGAAGTGATTCCCAAAAGTCCAAGACCAATACGTAGAAAGAGAGCAGACGCTGCAACATCTTGGGTAAAATGTCAAGGTCACATTTCAGTTTGTATTATTTTTACAAGCAAAAACTGATTTTAAAAAAACACTTTGGCCAGGCGTGGTGGCTCACGCCTGTAAGCCTAGCTCTCTGGGAGGCCGCGGTGGGCGGATTGTTTGAGCTCAGGAGTTCGAGACCAGCCTGAGCAAGAGCGAGACCCCGTCTCTACTAAAAACAGAAAGAAATTAATTGGACAACTAAAAATATATATAGAAAAAATTAGCTGGGCATGGTGGCTCATGCCTGTAGTCCCAGCTACTCGGGAGGCTGAGGCAGGAGGATCGCTTGAGCCCAGGAGTTTGAGGTTGCTGTGAGCTAGGATGACGCCAC
>CAUYSK010098189.1:0-52367 GCA_963575035.1 Avahi laniger | reverse complement strand
GCAATAAACATTCAAGTGCAAGTGTCTTTTTGATAAAATGACTTTTTTTCCCAGTAGTGGGATTGCTGGACCAAAGGATAGGTCTACTTTTAGTTCTTTGAGAAATCTCCATATTATTTTCCATAGAGGTTGTACTAGTTTCCAGTCCAGCAGTGTATAATTGTCCCTTTCTTTCCACATCCACCCCAGCATCTGTTGTTTTGGGACTTTTTGAAAGAAGCCATTCCCAATGGGGTTAGGTGATATCTCATTGTGGTTTGATAATATTTCACCATGCTGAATTCTGGCAATTAACACATGTCGCTTAAACAAAGTCTCTAACATATTTAATGCATTATTTACATATTTACTATAAGACTTCGGGTAAGTCACCTACCTTTTCCTCAGTCATATAGTGTATACTGAATACACAGCTGTAAGAGAGTAAATGATTTACTCAAACTAACTGCAATTAATTGGAGTAGGAAAGATGTTGAAACTTAGTAGCCTACTTTTAAAAACAAAAGCAAAACAAGACGATGAAGACCTCATTTCAAAGTATGATATGGTATGTAATTCATGAGTTGGGATGGTACTGAGCTAACACGTAGTGCAGACCACTCCAGGGGTAAGAGGCTGTATCAATCCAGTGTGACCTCTGGGTGCCCTTGTTGTACTAGTTGTTTGTTAAGATTTTGGATATTATCCCGGCTTATAAGGGATTTCACTTCCTAAGTAAAAAAAAATAAATAAATAAACCTTAACAAATTAACCCAGTGATATTTTATATTACACTCTATTACCCCAAAGTTCCAACTTTCCTTTTTTATTAATATAGACTTTTCTATGTTAATTGGATTCTGCTATATTACTAAATATTTTACCTAGAAGATGTTGCTAAGGAAGACAATATAGAACTGTGTGTTTGAATGCAAAAGAGAGATGTGTAGAGTTGACCTTTTTAATATTAGAAGAGAGTTAACTTGGGGCAAATTGAGATAAAAAGTTGAGCATTGCACATGTTGACATTCAGGTAACGATAAGGTTAGTTTCTGTTACTGATTAATCCGATGCATGATAAGCACATATGTGTTAAATATTCTCATTCATAATGACTATGGTTTTCATTTAATCAGAAGCCACTACTTGCTTTTATTAAAAAAATAACATCTAATTTTAATACTTTAATAATATGAGTAGAAAAGAAGGGAATGACAAAACTCCCATCTTCTTAGCCCATTTATCACGCAGGAATAATTGGCATAGGGTGTTTAAGTCAATTACCTGAATTCTTCTTATTAGAAGTAAGAAAGTGGCTCAACTTACTAAATCCTGACTGTCTACAAAGGGTAAGAACCACATCAGGGTGGGTCCAGATCAGAGCAAGCCAAAACTTGAAGCCTGTCCTGGGAAAGCGCCCCCATTCCGTGAGGCCAGGGGAAGCTGTTGCAATTTACAGTCTGCTTTGCTAGTTCCCACGGGTCCCTATGCGGTTCCCTGCTGTTGTGAGCATGAGCCAAGCTTGTTCCACTGCTTGAGAAGGACACATTAACACAAGGCTGACAGGACTTTCCAGCGGCCCTTTGAGCTAATCTAAAATATGAAACCAAAGAAAATAAAAAGAACTAATTTAGGTAAGAGAGAAAGTCTATCCAAATTAATAAACTGTGTGCTTCTCTTCTTATTTCATTTTAGTAATGGAAAAAAAGGCCCAGGGCAGATACACAGGGCTAACGCATATGTCTCCTTTTAGATCAGAGCTACCCTCACTGACCCCTCCACCAAAATCAAGTTCAACCTCAACTTGAAAAATCCAGTATTTTACTTCCAGGACAAAATCACTATTATTCTCAATCCATCAAACCCCTTAATCCATCGATCAGGAAACCATCAAAATTATGATTTAAAAATCTTAGTTCAAAAAATCTTTCTAAAATAATAAACCCATGTTCCTTAAGCATAAATGGAGGATTAATTCTAAGAAATCCCCCCCCCAGTTTCCTCAGCACTCTTTACAGCTATAATACTTTGAGCTCTCAGTATTTATTAAAGCGAAGAAAAAAAAAAGGAAGGAAAAATGTGAAGAAAAAGAGAAATATAACATTTTTGCTAATTTCATATCTTTTTCATGTATATATTCAGCACTTTTGAGAGCAGAAAGAAAAATCTTTTATATATTTTAGTACTGACCCATAAAACAAAAAGCTGTCATTGGTGACAAATTAAAATTGAATATAACCTGTAATTAGCGTGGCGGTATGATGAGGCGTACTACTTGTATCTAGCCAGTAATAAGCTTAAGTCACAATGAAAGCTGCTATTTTGAGAAAGTTACCCACTGTCCTCATCCTAGAGGAAGCAAAGCAAAATATGTTTAGATTCCCTAGTATTTTGAAAATGTTGATTTCTATCTTCACTGAGATGACAATCTAAGACGCTTGACTCAAATTCATGTCTTTCCATTGTCATGCTTTAAACTTTATTAAGAGAAACTTTTTCAAAAAGCCATATTAAAAATCTGCAGAGATCAAAAAGCTAACATATTGTAGCTCTATTATATCTATCAAGGGATAAGGAGAAGTAGTTTATCACATTTTTAATTAAAATGCTCCAATAGAGAGCACCGTGCTCCATTGCGAGGCCACTTCCTCACTGTGTATTTGATGCTAATGCATGTTTACTGAGATAAATTATGATGTTCTAACAAATCTAACCAGGATCACATAGGTTAGCTATAAGGATAATTACGTTCTGTAAGTATTAATGATGATTTTTCATGATCATTAATAGAAATTACTTTTTAATTGTTTTCATATCCAAATCATTCCCTTCTCACATGTACCCATTTGCTATATTTATGATCGTTCTTTAGGTAAGCAGCCATAGTCATCTACCAACAGACAAGCATTAAATTTGTCATCACGTTTTACCAGAGACAGTTTATAAAAGCTTTTTCAATGTTCAAAATAATGGTCTTTTCTACACTAAAAAATAAAAAAGGTCTATCATGCTATTTTATGGGACAGGTAAAGAACTTCTTAGAAATTTTTCTAATTATTTAGCCCTCTTCCAAACATAATGGGTAAACAATGCATCAACGCTGCATTGTAGTGAAGTTTAGAACACATTATTTTTACACAGTAGGTCTATTTCTGGGCCAGATGTCCTGTTGTGCCCGCTGTCTGTGTCATTTTGGTAGCTGCACACTCTTTAGATGAGGCCTTTTGAGATCTTTTACCATCCAGTATCATGTCTACCTCATTGTTTTACATTTTCCAATACATTTCTTATTATTCTTGACTATTTGCTCCTGTGGATCAACTTTAGAAACCATTTTGTAACATTATTTTTAAAGCACTCAAATGGAAGGTAATTGGATTTGTATTTTATTTATTTGTTAATTTGAGACGAATGGAAGGTTTCACAATATTTATTATTCATGTTCAGGATGATATTATGTGTCTCCAGTTAAAAATAGGTCATAATTTAAAATTTATAAAAAAGTTTGAAAATAAAATTCACACAAAGAACATTCGTATGCCTTTTACTGATGTTCAAATGTTGTTAACATTTTATCCCGTCTGCTTTGTCATTTGCTCCTGTTCTCGTCCTCTGAATTTTTTCTCTGGTTGACTTGAGTGTCACACATCATGGCCATGTCCCTCTGACTCCTTCTGCTTGCATTACCTAAGAGCAGGGGTCAACTTCATAAGTTTCCATTGACAGAGTAATTTTAATTTAATTTACCGTTCATTATCCTTTTATTTCAGTTGACCTAAGAACGTCCTTTATACCATTTTCCCCTTCAGAACACAGTCCAATTGGGGTCAAGAATTGCACTTCATTGTCATGTCTCTTTAACATCTTCTCATCCAGACCAAAGCCACAGTCTGTCTTTATATTATGTTGATATTTTAAAAAATAAATCTTCCCCTTTTAATAGAATGCTCCTCATTTTAAGTTTGCCCAATTTTTTTAAATTATCATGATCATGATAATAAAATTATCTAATCAGATTGAAATGAGTTATTTTTGGTGCAAATATTGAATAATTAACATTACATCGTGCACAGAGGCTCCCATCTGGAGGCCCATCACTTCCACGTGTCTCTTCATTGGCGATGTTAATTTTTACACCCTGTCAAAGTGTTGCCAGATCTCCCCACTGTATCATTGCTATTTTATTTTTCTCCTTTGCACCTAACAACAGACTGAGGAGAGGTACTTTGAGACAAGGCAAATATCCTGCTCTTCATCCAAGCCTCTCCTTAGACTTAGCGTCCACTGACGAACCTTCCCTAATATGCTCTTGCCCTGATGACTGCAAAAGGGTAATTATTGTTCATCCAGCACTTCTTCAGCGTCTTTGGTCACCTAAAGCATTCTATTGTAACCCAGACCCTCCTTTCTTCCTGCATTCATGTATCTATTATTAGTATGAACACGGGCATTTCTTAATGGTTTATGATTTATATGTGATTATGGTGAAGCTATGGCAGATTTGACCAGGGGTAAGCCATTTAACCTTGCTCTTGTGACAATCCCCCATCGTTGTTTAAAAACTCCATTACTTTTTGGCAGAAAAGCTATTTCAGGCTCACCTTGAACCTATCGTGCCCATGCCCTGGAATTGGTCATTTCTCTGGGGAACTCTGGTTTCCAGGTCTGGGTGCTACATTTGTTCATTGATACTGGGGTGTATTTGCACCGTGGCCTTTTCAGAGACTAGACCCAGAAGATACGTGTACACACACACACACACACGTACAATCATGAGCACACACACACATAAATGTTTTAGAAATCATGAATTCACAGCAATACTTTCCATTCCAATCACCCCAGCAGGGTTTTCTTTGTTTTCCTCCATTCCATATTTAGATGCCCCATTTTTCCACGTGGACAACCCCAGCTCCCAGCCACAGCACTTTTATTATTTGTTCAGTCTTGTAATACAACTCAAATAGTTTTAGTATAGCTATGCCAATACCTCTACAACAGCCTACTTAAAAATAATATATTTTCGATTTCCCCTGGCACATTCCTTCCTCTCTCAGTCTAAAACTGAGAAAACATAATTAAAATAGTGTTTATAAATTACTCTCTGTGGTTCTGTCTCTCAGTCTTTCTCTTTCTCCTTCAGGGTGCTTGTGACATTCATTGGAAATAGAGTTACATTCACTTGTTTAAGTTTGTTCTCATTTTAGAGTTTTTTTTCTCTTTTCCCATTCTTACTGATTTAAATTTATTTTTAAATATTATATAATATACGTGGTATTAACATACTATCTGCTATGGACTGGAAATTTAATCCAAAACTCATGTTGGAATTTAATTCTCAATGTGGTGGTATTGGGAAGGGACGTAGATTAATGACGTCTGATGCCATCCCAATGCAGTGAATGAGCTCTCCTGGGAATGGATTAATTCCCCAGAAAGCAGATTCTTGCAAAGCATCTGACTTCCTCGGTCTCTCTCTCTTGTTTCTTCTCTGGCCATGTGACCTCCCCATGCATGCCCCACTCTCCTCACACTTTCCCCATGAGTGGAAACGGCTTGAGGCCCTCCCCAGATGCAGTGGCCCAATCCTGGATTTTCCAGCCACCCAGAACATGAGCCAAATAAACGTCTTTTCTTTATAAATGTCCCAGTTTCAAGTATTCTGTTACAGCAATAGAGAGCGCCTCCCTCTCCACATTCTCATCAGCGGAGTATATTGTCAAGCTTTTCAAGCTGTGTGAATCTAACGGGAGATGGGTAAGAAATGGTACTTCAGTACGATTTAAATTTATATTTCTCTTCTTATGAGTGAATTGAACATCTTTTTAAATATATTTAAAGAACTTTTGATATCTTTTAAAAATTGTTTATGTCCATTCGTCGATAAAATTTGAAATTTTAAAATTTCTGTAAAATGTTTACCACTTTTTCCTTAAATTTTAAAAAAGCTTTTTAAAAAATAAATTAGGGGTATTAGCCTTTTGTCTGCGACATGTGTTGCAATGTATTCCCCAGGTTGTCATTTGTCTTTTGACTTGAACTTGCTATTTTAGCCATGCAATTTTTTGTATATATGAACACTAATTAATTGATTCTTTCTTTTATTGCATCTAGATTTTTAGTCATAGATAGAAAGCCACTCTTTATAGCTAGGTTATAAAGAATTTCACCATGTTTCCTTGTAGGATTTTCATATTTAAAATTTTAAATTTAGGTTTCTCATTGTCTTTGAGTTATGCATAAGATGATGACTGGATCTAATTTTATCTTTTTTCCAAATAGCTATTTCAGTTGTCCAACTCCATTTATTAGGAAGATTATTTTTGCCTCTGTGATTGAGATGTCACCATAATGCACAAGAATGTTGGATCATAGTAAACACTCAATAATAGTTGTTAAATGAGTGGTATATTAAGGTCTCATGTGTTCTTACCATAATAAAATAATTATTTAAAAAAGAAAGAATATATTTTACATTGGTTTTCTTTAAGATATAATAACATATTTTCCAATTGTGGAGTATTTTTTAAAATCTAACAGATTCTAAGAGGAGGAAGTTTTATTAATAGGAAGATAAAGAGAACAGAAGTGATCTACTGTAATTCTCAAATATATTAATTATAGATGAATATGTATACGTAAGTACCAAAAGAGGAAAACAACACAGAGAAGGCAGAAACTTTGCATTTCAATGACATAACATTTTTTTTTATTAGAATAACATAATTTAAATACAGCCCTTTCTCCAAGGGATGATTTCACTTGTAAACATCCTACACATTTGCTTCCTCTTTTTCTCTTTCTCTTATTTTATTTATAGTTTGCTTTTTATTTTATTTCCAAAGACGTTTTTATACTTGGTGAGTTCCAATCATAGCAATATTCCCCACAATGCGTGGACAGAGTTTAACATTAATTTTCTTCTTCTCTGCCCCTCTCTTTACCCTGGCTGTACGGCACTGCCTGGCAGCTTTCTGGGAGACCACTAGCTATCATGTAATCTCCAGGGATGGATACAAGAGGAGTGGCTCAAAATTGTTCCAGAAGTGGTTTTGAGAAAGAAGACAGTTGATTAATTCAAGATTTCTTTTCCTATATAAACTGCAGGAGGGAAAAAGTTTGGTGGAAAATATCATCCATGATGAAAACGGAAAGTTTATTTTTTGAGCCCTATTTGCTTGGCATATGGTCCTTTTATGCTATTTTATTCAATCCTAGTACCTACCTCCACAAATTGAGGATCATATGCATTATTTAGTGCTGCACACAATTAATAAATGATAGATATCAAAATCCAGGATCTTGTCATTAAACATTTGCTTTTTAGAGAAGATTATAGAGTTTTGTGATAATTAACATATAGCTTTTCTAAAGCAATTTATTATGCTCAATTTACTCTTTTAGATGACTGGAGTCTTAAAAAGATGTACAGAGTCAGCCTTCCCTCAGTTAGAAGTTAACCCTGTAAATTGATGATTTTTTTACTGAAATTTTGAATTTCCCACAATAATAATAAAAGTATGTTCTTCAAGTATTTTTGGAAAATTTCTAATCCTAGAATTCAAAACACTTGTCTAGTAATCAGGTAAATTGAACTGTACAACACAGTAGCTAGAAATCTGAATTTAAAAACTGTTCTTTCACTTGCTCTATCATAGGCGGATCATTTAATTACGCATGCTTCACTTTATTACTCTGGAAAAACAACCACCTAAGAACATCTACCTCATAATGTAATTGTATGGATTACTTTAGGCAATACAGGCAAATCACCATCCATGGTACCCAGCTCGTTGTAAGGATTTAATATATGAGTCAGTCTTGGTTTGGTTAGCCTCATGGTCAAAAACGTAAGCTCTAGAGGTCTGCATTTGGCATGGATGGGTCAGCTTCTACTAGATTAAATCTCCCTTTGGTATCAGTGATGCATTCTAAAATATATAAACAAACAAAACCCAGAAGGTTATGACGAGTTGATAAAAACATGCTGATTCTAGAGGGGAAGACTTGAAAGATGGAGATGAGACAGACCTAGGTGAGCTTGCTGTTTGTCCGCTGTTATTATGAGTAAAGTCGTCATTAAGTGGCTACACAGAGAAATTCTTCTGTATTTCAGATCTGAATAAAGAGGACAGGCTGGAGGTGGCTCTAAAAGGTAAGAGGGAAGTCTCAGAAAGAAAGGAAGCAGACAGAGCGCCAGGTTCTGTTTAGGAAATCCTTCCAAGTCTCTGGCTGACTCTTGAATCATGCAACTTTAGACCAGTAGAAATAAATGAACAGTGATTAGAGCTCCTGCCCAAGCAATAAAGTTTGCAGTTTGAGTTCAAGCTAGTTAATTGCCTCCTAAAACAAAAATATCAAGACGCGATGGTGGGCTATAACAGAATCTAGATCCTCCACAATATATAATGACATTCACAATGTCCAGGATAACATAAAAAATTACTTCATATATAAGGAACCATGAAGATGTAAGCATTTTCAAGATAAAAGAAAATTAATAGGAGTCAATCCCCAAACAACCCACATGTTGGAATTAGTAGACAAAAGAGTTAAGGAAACTATTATTACTATGTTTTATGACCAAAAGGGAAATATGCTCACAATGAAAGAGATCATAGAAAATTTAAAAAGAAGCAAATGGAAATTCCAGTACTAAAGAATACAACATCTGAAATTAAACATTCACTGGAAGGAGTTGTGATGAATACTGAGGAATGTATTGGTAAAAATGTTCAGTAGAGATTACCTGGTCTGGAGAGAACAGAAAAAAAATATTTGAAAAAGAATTGGACAGAAGTGCAGAAACCTGTGGGACAACATCAAAAGTTCCAACGTATGTGCAATTGATTCCCAGGTGGAGGGAGAATGAGACAGACACAATGTGTAAAAACATGACAGCCAAATATTTCCCCAGGTTGTCGAACGATGTATATTTATGTTTCAAGAATCACAGCAAACCCAAACAGAATAAATATGAAGAAAGCTACACACAGATACATCATAGTCAAACTTACCAAAATCAAAATCAAACAAAAAAAATCTCAAATATTGCACATTGAGAAACAATTATTAAAAATACCACTGGCATCAGCAAAAAGCTGAAAGGAAGTGGGCCCTTGTTTACAAAATGCTGAAAGAAAAACACTGAAAACCTAGAATTCCGTACACAGTGAAGATAAATGTCTTTTAAAAATACAAGTGAAATAAAGATCTTTCTGACAACTACAGCCTGAGAGAATTTGTTGCCAGCAGAACTTTCCTACAAAGAAGCAACAAAGAATGTTTGCCAGACGGCAGGGAACTCACATCACATGGAAAGGCAGATCTTCAGGAAACAATGACCAGTATCAGAAATGAGAATTGTCTGGTAAATGCATGTAGAAAGATAAAAGGTAAAATTAAATTTAAAATTTTAACATATAGAAATATCAAAATACTTTCTCTTAATTTCTTTAATATACATTGCAAAAAGCTGTTTCCCTGAAAAGATCAACACATTGATAAATTCCTTGCTAGCCTGATCAATCAGAAACAAATAGCAAGCACACAAATAACAAATATTAAGAATGAAAGAGAAATTTAGACTATAGACTTTACAGAAATTAAAAGAATAATCAGAAAATATTAAGAAAACTTGCCATGATTCACACTTATAATTCCAGCAATCTGGGAGACTGAGGCAGGAGGGTCTCTTGAGGCCAGGAGTTTCAGACCAGCCTGAGAAACATAGCCAGGCACTCGTCTCCACACAAAAACTTAAAAAAAAAAAAAATCAGCTGGATGTGGTGGTACACACCTGTAGCCCCAGCTACTCAGGAGGCTGAGGCAGGAGGATCACTTGAGCCCAGGAGTTTGAGGTTGCTGATGCATTTCTTCAGTCATCAACCCTGCAATGGTTTTAATATATTCCCCAAATTTCATGTGTTGGAAACTTAATCCACAAATTCGCATGATGATTGGAGGCGACGCCTTTGGGAGGTAATTGGGATTGGATAAGGTCATCTGGGAGGGGCGCCCATGGTGGGGCTGGTGGCTTTACAAGGGGCAGGGGAGCTGAAGCGATATACACATTCTCGCCCTCTCATCACGCGGTGACCTTCACCAGGTCATTATGCAACAAGAAGCCCCTTGCCAGATGCTGGCTCCATGCTCTTGGACTTTCCAGCTTCCAGAACTGTGAGGTAAGCAAACTTCGTTTCTTTAAAATTAGCCAGTCTCAGGTATCATGTTATCACAGCAGAAAATGGACTAAAACAACCCAATCTGATGAAAGATGTCAGCTGACAGGCACAGGTAACTTCCGTATCTGAGTTAGTGATGATTCCAGACACAAAATCAAAGAGTAGGGCCCCACTAGCTAACTTTTGTCCTCCAAGTGTTATTTACTAATAATCAAAGTAAGGAATCAGAGCCCAGAACTAAGCTTACGCACTTACCACCTCCAGGAAACAGCACCCACCACTCTAAGGGCACAGTTCCTGGCTGAGCTTGCCTCGATTTGTATTCTGACTGCCAAGAAATCTTGTCTCTCTTTAGAATTGGAGACCCATTTTCCATTGATTTGCTTTCTCTGGCTAGGCTTTGGCAGCTATCAAACACAGTGGGGAGCCAAGTGGAAGAAATTGGAGGAGTGTGTACACTGCTTGCATAATACACTCCCTAAATTTGGCAACTTAATGTTTCAGTGTCACAAAGGTGAAGAAAGGTATATATCTGTAGAAAGTCAAATAACATTTATGGATACAAAATCCGCGTAGGTATCTGCCTGTGTTCCGACAGTGTCAACATTGTAAATTTTGAATGCACTAATTAAAATCAACTATTAAACCATGAACGCCATCTTGTGGCGAGTTCGCCTACTGCGCCATCAGGTCACGCCCCCTTGCCCGCCCAAACCTCAGCTCCTTAGCTCTTTGTAGTTTTCTCTCCACATCAGTGGTGAGGCTGTCCTAGTAACATCCAACCATTAATAAAGATGCTTTCACTTGGAGACAAATCTTTAAATACTGGCTCAAGACAAAATTTCACAAAATGTCAGGAAGAGATTTGTATTTGTAAGAGAAATATGTTTTCTCTTATCTGTGCTCCAAATCGTCTTATTCTGCTACTTTGAAAAAGAGCCCCTCTTCAAAAAAAATCATTAAAGGGCCAAACATTTTTAACAAGAAAAAAGGAGATAGAAAACATCAAAGTGCTTGCCCTGAACTACCTTGGCTCTTCCATGGGTATTAGAGGAAGCTGATTAAAAGCTGGTAAGTACTTTCGCAGTTTCATATGTGATGCATATTCCAAGCCCATATTAATAAGCCATTTTTATATACTAAACAAAACCACAAATGTGGCTTGAGCAAAGAAATGTTTTAGACCAAAGCTCATGTGTTTATCCAAGTCAAAATTCCCTTTGGCTTGACTACCTGTCTCTTCCAATGTCTGTGATAAAGAAAAGGACATTTCTGTGATGATTAAATTTAACTAAGCCACACCACCCATGGACTGCAATAGTGTTTCTGGAAAGGAAGTGTAAAACCATCACAATACCTAGCAGAATTTCTAAGAGAAATGCAGTTTAAGCAAAGTCAGAGTATCAAGAACACAAAGAAAAGTTGGAAAATGCCCCATGGATTTAGAAACAATTTGTTCATTTAGCATGCAGAAACTTAAAAGAAAAAAATGCAGTTGCCTTGAAATTCATACACAACCTTATGCCTAAAATATAGAAAAGGCAGAAGCGATGAATTTAAGTTTGTTGACTCTGTATAAAAACTGAGATAACAATGACTGGATTGACTGTTAAAAATAATATTTTGGTACTTACAGGAGGTAATGGTGAAATTAGGATTCAACTGAGACAACAGAAATATTATGAGAAAACCTGATATTACCAGGTTCTGAAATAAAAACACTGAGGAGACCATAAATCAAGCACAGAATTTTATGCATGTTAATGATAAACTGACCTTTTAGAGTAAACTTACTAGATGGTTAACCATTCTGTTTGTGAATCTGTGGTTAACTGGTAGTGAGGGAGCTGTTTATTTCTAGTAAATAAGTTGCAGATTATATTAATATTAACATGAGCAAATATGTATTGCGGAGAAAGTGGGGTGGAGGGAGCACAAAAGAGTTAAATGATTGAAAAAACAAATAGAATAATTCTTATAAGTTATGCTTAGGTGAGAATCCAGTTATAATATTATTAGCACAAATGCATTTTCCTTTTGCTAAATGGAAATAAGTTAAAACAAAGTAGCACCTCTCCTTTTGAGGGTGATTGTGCAGCATTGTGCTGAGTGGCTTCTGAATGTCAATAAATAGGAACTGAACATGACCATGTTCTTCAAGCCTAGTGAGATCTTCTCTGTAAAGAAAAGGCAGAATGGAAAAACTGATAGCTTTATAATAATGATTAAAAAGGTACTTTAAATTATTCACACACTCTACCTATTCAAGGAGCTGATTCCTTTCAAGATTATGCCTTAAACCACAACTGAATAAAATGTAAAGCTGAATTCGTTATTGATTATTACAATTGATTAGAATGTAATACAAGACAATATTCATTTAAAATCAATTGTGTTGTCTGTCCCCAGACCTGCCAATCAATCGCAAAAAAATAAATAGTATTTGTTCTTCTCCATTTGATTCCATTGAGTTCTGGATAATTTTAAAGGCATTTACATTAGACCTTCATGGTTCCGTACAAGTTAAACAGTAACTTTTTTGTTGCCACTGAAAAGTGAATTTTCTTGGAGATATTCTAAATAAATGTCCATGTTTAAACAACTTTACATTTTTCTCTTTTTCAATGATTCTAATTCTTGGATAGAACACATTTCTCTTTATTTATTCATTTATACATTGATAAAATTCAAATATAAAGTTTGAGATTTTTAAAACATTTTTCTCTAGTCCATAATTCATGGCAGACTTTCAAACAAGTAGCTAAGTATGGAAATCAGCACTTTAGCCAGCAAATTCTCCGAGGCAGCCATTCCACCCCTATATTACAGCAGGAGCCGATGGGGAGTTCCAGAGTAGAAAACCCAATTTATCTGTCATTACTGTTGTCTTGGGGAACCAGCATCTTTTGCAAATTTAAGACCCAATGAATTTCTTACATTTCCCCAAAGAAATAAGATTGAATTTTATGTAAATATACATCCAATGACATTTAAGCTTACCCTGTGTGCCATAAAAATATAAACCATGGTCAAACACAGATATTACTTTTTAAAAAGTGGTCCATTTCCAAAATGAACCAATGTTTTTTTTTTTTTTCTTTTTCAGAGAAATAACTATTGTGGCACAATTCTAGTGAAAAGACAAAACATTAACATTTAGACTAAGAAACATAAAAAGACTTGTCAGAGACTAGAGCAGATCACCTTAAAGGTCGTTCTACTACCAAATTTTGGATTACAATTCAATTCACCTTCTGACCTCAGAAATGAAGACAAATGGTGGACTCTCTGCACAGTGTTAACTTATATTTTTAAAGAAAGTCTTGTTATTCTTTTTAAACTTTGTTTTACATAGAACACTGGTCCGTTAGCATGCAGCTTAAATGAACTTGTCCGTGATAATCTCTTTTTTTCATTAAGATCAGAACAAAGTACTCCAAAAGATTTGCATGAAATGCAGCTCCATTAATGTATATTTATGTGCATATTGCATCCATGAATGAAAATTTATAAGAAAAATTAATTGAGAATTTCAAATGAATACTTAGTTCACTATTATTTTGTTTTTAGCTGTTCTTCCTAAAATCTCTATTTGTAGAAATAATAATTTTCTTTTTATAGGATGCAATCTGATTTCCACCATTCTCTGACTCTAAAAAAAATCACTCTTTCAAATATTAGTGACATTTTAATCACCAGATGTAGTGACTTTTTCACTTTTTATTTTCATTGATTACTTCTGGAATTTGAAACACATACCTTGCATTACTTCTTGAAATGTTTCCTTCCTTCCTTCCTTCTTCTTTCCTTCCTTCCTTCCTTCCTTCCTTTCTTCCTTCTTCTTTCCTTCCTTCCTTTCTTCCTTTCTTTTTTCCTTTCTTACTTTATTGGGGATTTTTTTTTTTAAATTGACTAAGGGCTTGGAGATTTGAAGTCCAGCAGACCAATAGCCACCTCTACATACTAGCTGTGTGACATTGAGCAAGTTCCTTAACCTCTCTAATCAGTGTGCTATCAGACTGTGCATCTTGAGCTTAAATACCTCAAGTGCTTCTGCCAGTTAAAAGGAAAATGATGTAGGGAGGGCTGTAATAAATGCAATAAAATCAAGAGTACTGTCGAATCCCCGCCATTCTCGAGAGGCTCTGGTCCTGGGAAGGTCGCTGTGGGTGGACAGTCTGGACACATCTCCACAAATCAGCCACCAGGTGTGGATGAGTCTGCAGTCCCATTTCTCCCCTTGACACAACAGCTGGTTTTCCATATAGATATCCTGTGAAGGTCTTGCCAGCATTGTGAATGTAAAATAGCCATGAAATAGCTGTTTTCTCACTTAATCACTCCAGAGAATTGGAGTCCCCTGAAGCTCTTCCCTGCTCTACATGTTGGATCAGTTACCAAATCTTGCCATTCTAGCTCCTCTGGGTCTCCTCCTTCCCAATTCTACAGTGCAACCCTCGCTGCAGAGCTTGCTGCCTTTTGTCAGGCCTATTACAGGAGCTTCTAGATGTTTTCTTCTTCTCTGATCTTTCTAGTCTTGAATCCAAGCTCTTGGTGGCTGCCAGGTGTCTAGAAACAGCACTCCAGTTAGGATGCTCCCCCGCAAAACCCCCTCTACCCCCACCATGGCCACTGCTTTAGTGACCGTATCTGCCTGCCAGGCTGGCTTTCCACGCTACGGCCTCAAATGATTTTCTCATCTTATCGACTTAGTCATTCATTTAATTCACTCAATAAATATGCATTGAGGGCCTATCACATTTTCAATAGTTGTGAAGTACACAGATGGCTCTTACTTGCATTCACTTACATTACAAGCAAGGGAGGTCGATAACAAACATTTAACAAAAATAAACGAATAAAAGTGAGTGACATGATAGAGGATAAATGAGGAGAGAAGGGTCCATTTTAGGTAGGTAACCAAGGTAACCAGGGAAGGCCTCTCTGGGGAGCAGATATTTGAACTGAGATCTGAATGAGAAGAAGCAACCATGGGAAGGTCTTGGGCAGAGACTTCCCGACAGAAGGGAGGCAGACACAAGGCCCTGAAACAAGCCAGTCTCAACACAGTGTATACACTCAGGCCTAAACCGGATTTCTGGCTGGTATGTGACTTTTACTTTGCAATTTTTCCACATAACTGCCATTGTTCATGACAGTTCCGCTACTCTAATCCTCTTTGTTGAGAAGTAAAACTCATCCTTTAAGTCCTGATTCAAATGCAACCTTGAAGTTTCCTTTTTTCATCAAAATAGTGTGCACTCTTCCTATCATTTAGGACTTGTGTCTTTCTCTCTTGGGACTCTGCCCGTATTCTATCACTATGTACTTGTTTGTGTACTTGGTTCGTGCCTGCTAGAAAAGTATAAGTTTCCTGAAGACAAGAGTTATAATAAATTTTTTTTATTTTTCTGTTCTCTACATGCTCTGGTATAATTAATGTCTTAAATACAAAAGAGTTACTTAAAAAGTTATTTATGGAATTTAAGAGAACTGACACTTTCATTGAAACCTCAGATCTCAGCTTCCTAAAGTTTAAGTCTGCTTTGACCATGGCTTCCAACTGCCTCGCAGAAAGCGACCAGTCTGCAGCACAAGTTTTCCAAGCCCTTTGTGGTCTGGCCTCTACCTTCCATTCTGCAGCTTCTTTACAATGGATTTTATTTCTCTGTTATCTAGCCATATTGCGTTATTTCCACTTCTGGTATTTACCTTGGTGTATGCTGTTGGGTCTGCTTGTACTCGCCCTCCACTCCCAGCCACCACCTCCACCTTCCATGTTGCTCCCACCTGCAAAGCACCATGGTTACTTCCCACGTCAGCTGCAGCCTCAGACCCTCCAGGAAGCATTTGTTTATTGTTGTCTCTGCCCAAATGTGGATTAGGGGTCTATATTGTTTCCAAAACCCCCGTGTTTATCTGTATCAGAACTTAAAGCATAGGGATCTATTATCTATTTATTTCTCCTAATGCACTGCAAGCTTCCTGAGGTAGGAAATTGACTAAATTCTCACTCTCATATTCCCAGTGATAGCCCAGTTCCTGGAGTATAGTGAGTGTTCAATAAATATCTTTGAAAGGATGAATGCAATGATTAATCATGAATTACACGAGAGAATTTTTATACTCCCTGGTGCCTATTACAGTGCTTGGGTGTATGGTCAGTGCTCAACAAAGATTTGTTAAATAAGTGAATAAAGTGTTACAATTATCACCATTTACTTTTTTGTATTTTTTCAAGATTGTGTTATGTATTAAGGGGGATACACCAAAATGAATAGAATGCGGTGCTTCTCTCAAACTTGCGATCTTGTTGAAATATAAAATACTTTAACACACTTTAAAAATGGCAAGGCGACGGCACAGCTTGTTTATAGATCACTCATAACTTCGATTGACTTAAAAACAAGATGATAGAAATAATATAGTACACGAGTTGAAACAAAGCTGGATTTAGTTATTGTATAATTGTATAACTACGTTTTACATTTCACAGCTTTAGTATCAGCCAATGTGACTGAGGATAGTAACACATCTTGGATTTGGAAGAGATGGTGCCTAGAAATGTGCTAAAATACTTTGGTATCTATTGTCTAGTCTTAAGTGGCAATAATACAATATTAAATATTCTTTTCAAAATTCAAATGCGTTTATTTATACCATTTATTCTGATTCCGTGTATAAAGCTAATTAAAGATACAGTCCCTGCCCTCTAGTGAGTATGTCTGTTTTGGGTAACAACTGGAATAGTCTTAATTTCTTCTGGGCTCCATGCATTTATCCAGTAAAACTTCCTGCAGAGATTATATAAGGCTGTGGTGATGCAGAGTTAACTACAGCACCAACACAATTTTCCTTCCTAAACGTGAATTATCATTTAAATTTCATTCTTAAACAGTGCTTATAGGGCTGACATAAATGAAAAATGACATATATGATATATAGATTTAAAAAATTGCTGAATGACACTGATGGATAAAAAACAATTTTTGCAATACAACATGAACGCACCGAGTTAAGTCTAATGCCTTACAAGGGGGGAAAGGGCTTATATATTCTTTGCCATTTGAAAATTGTCCTGAATGACATTATACGTAATCCCTAACTCTTTATTTTTCACTTCGGTTTAATTCGTCACTTCATGCAGATTCAAAAATGAGAGCATGGGGTATTGATGTCCTGATTTAAGCACACGCTTTGCTATGACACGTTTTAAGTCACAGTCGAGTTTCGTCACGTAAACTATCTCTGGCAAACTGCTCTGGATACCCTGTAATGGCAAAAAGAAATCTTCTTCCTGTAAAATGGCCAGGTTGCTCATCAGATATGAATAATAAAATATCATTGAAAGAATCATATTAGTGTTGATTGGCAATACAACATTCAGGGTATTTTTAAAATATTTGCTTTTACCAGTCTGTTTAAAAGTAAACATCTCTGTTAAGAGGCACAGGCAATTAAGTGTAAATGTATGTCCTTCATTTGGGGGTACGTGTGAAGCCAAAGCCAGGCTTGCGTCCCCAGGACACATCAGCAGTGTGGTGGGCTTTGCGGAATGAGCTCTGGGCCATGGGTCACAGGGAGGAGCAGCCATAGGTCTGATTTAGCACCATCACTGAGGGACATTCTCTCACCGAGCTCCTCAGCTGAGGGAGGGTTATCCTCTCTGGCGTCTCCCGGCCCGCACTGTGGGCAACAGGCAGGGTGTCCCTTAGCAACAAGTGTTCCTCCTTCTCCTCCAAATCCAAGTATCTCCTGTATGGTAACCCGTGGTGGAACAAGCACAGTTCTCTTCTGGCTCGGATCCCATGGTCCACACTGTTCCTCGCTGTACTTGATAAAAATGTCTACCGAATCCCCTTGCCTGGAGGCACTACCTGTCACGTGAATTTTATCACCGCCTTGGGGGGGACTCTTGCCCACTTCCTAGCCTACTCAAGCAACTTGTCTGATTGTCTCATTAGAAGAGAACTGTCTTATTTGTCTCACTAGATGAGTAAAACATGTCTTGGAAGGATAATTACCACCTAAACTAGTCTTAATTTTGTCAAAATCTGTTAAACCTTGATCCTGCAAACTATAGCCGTGCAGCTTGGCACTGAAGAACTAACTTCCAAGCACTGCTTTTTCATATGTAAACATTGGGCACAATTACAGTATTCTTCAATATTTTATGTGAGCATAAGCCATTTGCATATAAAGGCCTTAGCATAATGCTTTAAATGACTTATATAGGACAATAAATGCAGTTATTATAATTAGTGTTGTAAAATATTAAATGATTATTAACAACAGAAATTCTAGGCAAAGAGACAGTGCTCCTCTCTGGGGTGGGGTGTGCCGAAGCAGAGCTAACGCGCCTCCTGTTTTCCTCTGGACAGATCCAGTATGTATCTGTAGTCCCTGCATAATTAGTAGTTAATATCATATGCTTTCATCCTCAAGTCTCAACATTTAGATGATACATTTAAAGTTAGCTCTCCTTCCAGAGAGCAGAATGAAGGAGTGTGGTGCTGAGAGGAAGTATCCAGGAGATCGGATAACAAAGAAAATAAATGTTTGATATCCTCATGGATATCCAAGCAGAAGTAAATTGGGAGTCTCCACCAGTAAGCTGAGTATATTGATGAGAAATGAGCCTGTAGTCAATTCAGGGGTCCGGAGCTGCAGCTGCAGGATGCAAGGATGTGTGTAGGTGGTGGGGCCGGGACGGGCTGTAGTCCACACCCTAGAGCAAGGTCAGCTAGCAGAGCGAGGCAGACCCAGGCCTTTTCAGGGTTAGGTTTCCAGGAAATCTATCAGGTAGGAGACAAAGCACAGAGCATCCAGAAGGGAAGGCAGAATAATAACAGAATCGATTGACACTTATTGAAAGCTGTTTAATTTAAATGTATTGTGCCCTCCAATTCCCTGATAGGAAATGTGGTGCCCATCTGAAGTTCCAGTCCTCTGTCTGTCCCTTACCTCCTTGTCACCTTGCCCAGGTATTTAACTTCATCATAACTAAGGTTCCTGATTTTTAAAGTAAGAGTAAGAATACGTATCTCACTGAGTGACTGTGAAGAACAAATGGGGAAACAAAGATATGAGGACCGTCTGGAAAGTATCCAGCCATTGTTAATTTATAATTTTCATAGTACATGGCTGGATACTTTCCAGACAGTCCTCGTATAGACAAACACACATGGAACCTAGCAAATGGGAAAAATGCACTAATGGTATTATCATGATGACTATGAAAACTGTAATTTGAAGTGGAGGTTTCATTTCAGGAGCAAAGCCAAGGTCCGGCTCCTCCCACTGGGATGCAAATCAGAGCCCAATTGTCTGTCCTTTACTTGGTCCTAAATCACTTAATCTAGAGACTTTTAAATCGCCCATGCTAATTAGAGGCATATAAAATGGAGTTAAGCTTGTGCAAAGGGAAGTGGATGGTTCGAGTATGTGTTGAAGGTAGAAAATAAGCAATCCTTGGTGATCTCTCTGACCCGGGCACTGGACAGCATTTGTGCTCTAGGAAATCCCGTGTGTTCCCAGGATATTGGGGTTACACTAGGCTTGCTGGAAAGCTGCAAAATGAAGAAGGGCATCTGTAAACATTCTGGAATGACTCTTATTTTCTTTCCCAGAAGCATAATCTATGTGTAATGTTACAAATTTAGCAATTAAGCGCACTTAATGAAATTAATAGTTTCAACTTGGGTCTTAGAAAAAAACTTTTTCCCCTCCTAAAGAAAGTACAAATAGTATGGATCTGGAAAGGATATGTTCCTGATACAAAATTCACTTCAGTTCATGCATTGCCTTAACATATTGAATTCTTGCCATTAAGAAGAAACCAAGTTGAATCTCATTTTCCTCTGCGATGGCCAAGCTGGTGATAAGTCAACAATAAAATAGGATGGAGCAACAGTGGTTGACTGGTCTCCAACAGACATAAACACCCATTAGTTTTTGCCTATTGCCTGGAAAATTGAGTTGGATATTTAGAGCTATGGTTCCAAAGACTTAAATAAAAACATGAGGACAGAATTAATTATCTTTAGAGTTTCACATGCTCTATTACGTTCAGTGTTGTTTTGTATGAATCAGGGAAGCCACATAGCACTTTGAGATAGGCCGGTTATTTCATTATTTCTCTTGTTGACAGTAAATTCACATTTAAACTTAATACTACATATGGCGTTCCGATTGACCACAGAAGGGGTGGCACAGCTCATCAAGTCAACCGGGCCCCTCAGGGATCTCTTGTTCCCGACATCTTTCCTTATCTCCTACCATCCAGTCATCCCGTCCAAGGCCACCATAACTGTTCCAGTTAAAACTTGATCATCTCTTGGCCTAGACCCTTTCTGACTCCTTTCTTTCCCTTCAATCTACTTTCTATCCTGACGCCAGAGGGACTGTAAATTCTTAATCTTCGCAATCTTGTTACAACCAGAGGAGGCGCATAGTAGCTTTTAATTTTTCTAAGTTACACTTTATGGAATGATTAGTATATGTCACTCATTGCTCTCAGCCCCTTAACACATATTATTCCTTCTAATTGTCACAATAATTGTTATTTACACATAGTAAATGTCAGAGCCAGAATCCCAAACAAATTCTGTGCCACTTTGGAATCAAGTAGGCTCTTGGTAAATATCTGACGAAGATCAAATGTCTTTACTATGAGCTCACCAGTGCCCTGACTATTCCTGATTAATGAAATGAGGGGAGGGGAAGGGATTCATCAAGTAATATCCAACCCAGAAATTTACTTTTCATCTAAAATCTTTATAAGGAGCAATTTTGTAGATGGAAAAGTAGTTTAACAAATAGAAGAAAATATATTGTAAATAGTGGTTGAAGGCAATAATTTTAAGAGGCATACCATCAGAAAAATCAACGTGAGAACACGAGCCGTAAAACACCATCTTCATTTTTCCCTATATTCTCAACAGAGTAGGCCATTACACATTAGTATCATAAATTTTAAATGTATTTTGTGCAACATTTTGCATAAATTTGCATATCATATATGGCTTTCTCATATATGATAAAAAAAACAATAGCTACTTGACCACTGAACCTTTTCACAATTCAATTCAAAGAACCAGTACTCCACAAAGCACATTTTGGTAAATTTGCTTTATAATTAAATTTACTTCAAAGATTCGTTCGTACACATTTCAAATGCATCTAAATAAAATAAAAATCACAGAGAGATGCAGAAACACAACTAATCATTTGAACAAGCACTTGTAAGTTAGCAAGACTAAAATCGGTAACTATCACAAGTTTACTTTTGTATTTGTTCAGTGTTTTACACTCTGGTGAGAAATTGGAGCGAAAATGAGAAGAGATGGAAACAGCAGGTGTTTGCTCTATACATAGCAGATGCTTAACTAATGAAATGGTTTTAAATCTTTAATTATCTGAAAGTCTACCAGAATTCAGATTCCACCTGCAACAACTTACTGTTATATTTTAAACATATATTAATAATAATAAACAAACACTAATAGGGTGACAACTGATTCACATGGCTTACATTCCTTCCTGATCTTCCCTTGTCCATGTGAATGTTAGCACTGTCCTCCAAGTTGATCAAGCGAGTAACTACTTTTGGGATGTGCTTATTTCCCAAAATCAGTCCAAAATCAAGTTCTGTGTTGATTCCACCTCCATGAACAGCTTAAATTCATCCAAGTCCCTCTGTTTCTGCCTTATCATGTTGGTTCAAGCCATCATCATCTGTCCTGCTCTGTCCTGATCCACTCACCAGTCTCCCATGGAATCTCTGCTTTTAAAGTAAACTCCAGGCATGAGCCAAAACAAACAAGCAAATAACAGGCGTAAACATCTTCCAGCTGTAAAACTTTCAACAATACCATTCCAATAAACTTTTTAAAAATTAAAATCTAATCCTCCTTCTATGACCTGTAATGTCTCTGTGATCTGTCCCCTGTTGTATAATCTGTACTTTCAACCCAAGGCACTCTTCCCAGAACAGAGCAGGTTCTTAACGGTCACAAGGCTTTTGTGCACATTCACTGTGGGTTTCAAATGCTCTTCACCTGCTTTGGGCAAATCTTGCCACTTCTCATCTGCCGGGTCTCAACTTCAATTACTCTTCCTGTGAGAGTCTTGACCGTGAATCAAACCAACTCTTCCCATTCCCGCAGGCCCCAGATATTCTCTACTCAAGCATCTGCTTTGTTTCCTGCATAGAGTTTGAGATTTGTAGCTTCTATAAATGCGTTGTTGACTTAATATTTGTCTCCCACCACAGACAACACATCTCATGAAGACAGACGCTGTGTTTGCTTCACTCACAGCCTTATATCCAGCACCTAGCTTCTGGTCTCCCACCCAACAGGTCTCAGTATACATTTGCTAAATGAACGAATGGACAATTATTGGGCATCCATTGTCCTCTCTTTTATTTTTCGACGGAGAGAGGGCGTCTCATCTTACTGCTACTTCCGGTATCCCCCAGAGCAATGAAAAATCCTAAGCAATGCCTCTTCTGATTTTATCAAATAAAGGCAAAGAGGATTTCCTGCTAGATGTTAAACTCCTGAGGGAATTGGGCCACAGATTTCATGCCATCTGTTAGGCAGCAACGAGGACAGCAGATGCTTTGCTGCCATCTTGATTTCATTCCTAGAAGTCACTTCTAATGAGTCCTCTAGAAAATTATCCATCTACCCTCCATTCAGCTAATACAAAAGCTATGTTTTGGCTTCTTTAAAACATCTTATGGGAAACATATATTAAAAAAATAGTCTCTTCTTTTTTGACTTGAAGAGATGCTGACTTTTATACATTTGATGGTGTGTTCCCACAGCTCTCCCAACAGTCTAGCACCACTCGATCGAGAAACTTTCCCAACTTGCATAGCCAATAAGTATTTGAATTTTTTCTAAATGTTCTTTGGAATCTTTCTCTAGCCCCAAGGCCTCCAGTTTTCATAATATTACAATTTAAATGTGATTTCCTTTTCAGAGGATAGTAAAGTAAGTAGAATGCACATTTTTTTAAAAAAATCATACTTTTTCCAAAAAGGCGTATAGGAAAAAAAGAATGTCTTGAAATCACATATTCTTTTAAATAATCTTTTAAAGCAATGCTTATATTTCAATCCATGTTGGAAGACAGATATAAAAAACATTCAATTATCTTTGGTTACAAATATTTATTCAAATTAATAAGTTGTTATTAAAAACACAGAATATCATTTCTGTTTCTGTTAGAAAAAAATAACAAAGCATTGCTATTTTAAATAAATTTGATGCTGAACATATCTCTTTCTATACAAGGATAAAACATAAATGATATAATAATATAAGGATGTTGAAACATGAAGCAACTTGAAATTTATTGCCCATTAGTAATGAGTTACTTACATTGATCATTTTCTGACATAATATTTGAATGACTGTTTCTAATGTTTTATGAAACAGAAAGATTTGAATCATCTGGTGACCAGTAGTAAAACTACTACAACAGGTAAAGATTTACTGACACCTTTCCACATAGTTTGCCAGGACTGCTGGAGTAAGGCAACACAAACTGGGTGGCTTGAAAAACGGATGTGTTGTCTCATGGGTCTGGATTCTAGAGGTCCAAGGTCAAGATGTATGCAGTGTTGGCTCCTTCTGAGGTCTGGCAAGAAGAATCCGTTTCATGCCCCTCTCCTAGCCTCTGGGGGTTTTCCAGCAGCCTTTTCATTCCTTGGCTTGCAGAAGTATCACTCTCATCTGTCTTGATGTTCATATGGTGTCAACCTCGTGTACACTGCTCTGTGTCCAAGTTTGCCCTTTTCATAAGGACACAAGTTATACTGGATGAGGGCCCACCCTAATGACCTCACCTCAACTATTTCACCTGCAACATTATTATTTTTAAATAAGATCAAATTCTGAGGTCAAATTCTGGGAGTTAGGGCTTCAATATATGAATTTTTCAGGGACACAACGTAACCCATAAAATTTACTATATGTTTAGCACTTCCCTTTCATTATCTGATTTAATTCCTCTGCCAGCTCCATGAGAGGTGTCATTATTGCACAGTAGAGTTGAGAAAGCATTAAGTATATTACACAGAGTTACACAAGTGTCAAATGCCAGATCCAGGGGTCAAATCAACTTTCACTGACTCCAAGGCCATGTTCTTAGAATGACATCTTGAAATTTCTAAACAAAATACTACTTTCGAACAAGCCTCATAGTTTCATGTGACCGAAAGTAACAATATTTATTCTCAAAAAGTCATTATTTGAAATGTAGTGCAATAGACAAAAATAAAACAAAAGGAGGAGCAGGAGGAGGGGAAAGCAATGACGGCTGCAGAGATGGCATGCAGATGTTTAAAAAGAAAAATTGTTCTTTGTCCCTCACAGTGTTTTCTGACGGCTTCTCTGCCCATAGAGATAAGTAGTAAATAGAAAGTAAGATCGAACTTGGTTTTCCTAAGTTATAACTCAAAAAACACCCAAGAAACAAAAACACAGGCTTACAAATGATGACTCCTGTGACTTCTCACCTCTAATCCAGGGGGCTTTCCGCCCATACCGTCTTTAACATCTGAATCAGATGATTTATTCCCCTAGAATCAAGTTTGGGATATGAGAAAATATATAAAATTGTATCTCATCAGAAAGGCTTTCCAAGCCATCAACTTCCATTATAATTATGTAATATTCATTCCTTACAGGTATGCACAATTGTTTGATATAATCATATTATGTATGCATGGATATTTAAATTTGATTTGGAGAGGGAGGATAGGAGTTTGCTAGCAACATCTTGGTTGCTATTACATTTACTTTCCCAATACTTTTTTCTCATCTTTTAGTTCTCAAGAATCCAAATCAGTAACCTAAATCTAGAATGTTCTCTCAAGCTCCTGACTACAGTGGGAAAAAAATCTACTTTCCTGGCTCTATGTTAAAAATAACTGAAAACAAAAAATTAACTACTTGCTCTAAGTAATATTCACTCTTTCAAGATACACCTGAAATAGCTTTGTTATCAAGACTAATGGTTTGCTCCCCAAGGCTCACCTCAAATCCTCCCTTTACTGTTCCCACAAATCTAAGGTTTTCTTTTCACAATTTATACCCAATCCCAGAAGATTTCCAGCTTTTCAAGAACTACCTTAAAGTCACCCATCCCAGACTCTAATATAATACATATATCTTCTCTTGACTTCCCACTTTTGAGAGACTACTAAGACTGTTTCAAAGTGGTATTCTCTTTTACTTCAATAAGTGTAATGAACTCAATTTTTTTATAACAAATTTTTCTGGTAGGCAGCAATTGAAAATGGAGCATGTGGAACAATGGTGGTAGTGGTGGTGCTCGTAATAGCAGTTGTATTAGAAGCAACTGTGGGAGGAGAAGCCATCTTGGCAACAGCAAGTACGTCACATGATTTCTATTCAATTAGGAATATGGAACTCATACAAGCCATACAATTAAAAAAATATATCTTGACCTGTAGGTTTTCAGAATCTCAAAATAAAATACATCCACATAATTTGAAAATTGTATTAATTCTTCTGAACTCTTAAGAGACTATTACTCTTAAAATAATAATAAACATAAATGTGGGTTCTTCAAGTCTACAGAGATCTTACAACTTTTATTCTATTTTTGAAGATTTTTAGGAAAAACTTAGCAAGATAAGTACAATTGTGCCCATTTTGTAAACATAAAACTCAAGAGGAAGAGGAATTAAACTTAAAATTCATTCAGGTACTATGCAAATTAAATCTATATATTTAAAAGGTCACATTCACTATTCCATGCCAGACTGTCCCTTCGATACAATTTTAAAGCAATAATTTGCTACCTGGAATGACATGTTATTTAATATACTGAAGCAACTTTTATAAAATCAAATAATACATCATCACCTTTGTATATTTTCTTATATCTTAGAATAAGTGTAGCATTTTCAACATTTTTATTAGTACTTATTTCATGGTGAGACCATGTGTTTATATATTTATTCCCTCAATCTCTCTGTGAATAGAGATTATGCGCCACTCGTTTTTGTATCTTGATGTTGGGAATATAGAGACACACACTGAGCCACATGTATTTGTTGAAAAATAGATGAATTAATGGATGAATGAGTGAGAGTCATGAAAAACAGAGGGCTTAATCACATTTTAACTAATTTATCATTTAAAAAGAACCCTTTGAATATTTTGTAAATGAAACATCCCTTGCAAATATTAATATAATAATTTCTTAGTTAAATGTTTTTATATTGGTTTTTCTTATAGTGGGCTCCGTATTTCCTTCACCTTTATCCTACAATAGCCTTTTGTTATATGTATTTTACTTGAAAAGACAACATGGCCCAAGCAGGGGGTCAGAAGAGCAATTATATTCTTTACTATGAATATAATAGAAGGGAGAGATTGTAATTCCTAGTTCTGTTTTCTGATGAAACCTTCAAGGCAGAGTAAAATTATTCCAGCTAATTTGTAAACTGAGCATAAGGAAATAAATAATTCATTATGGGTCAAAAATTATTTTGCTCGGGCAACAAATATATCAACTCTGTACACATCCTATGAACATCGCAGCATGGTCCAGGACAGAGTCTATAGCTCTAAACAACTGGATCCCAGAGTCATGAGAAATGCCCTGTGTCCCTGTTGGAAGGCAGCCAGGCTCTAGAATCAACACTTGGCAATTGTTTTAATAACCAATCGTGGCCTAAATCTCTGTTTTACAATTTGTCTGCCCACAGAGAGCAGGTCCAAGGAGTTTTATTGAGCTACCCTCAGTAAGCTAGTCTCATTGTTTAACTAGTGCAACTATCCATTGGCTTTCACTTCCCTTTCTGCGTGAGAGCCCCCACTGGGACTCCCACTATCTCTGAGGGTCTGTAAAACATCTTCTTGCTTAGTGGACGAGGATCATGCACACTAGTGTTTTTGTATCTCTTGGGTTCAGTAAGGAGACCAGAACTTTTCTTAACCTTTTACTAATACTTATAAATTTGTCTTGCCAAGCTCTGCTTGTTGAATCCTTAAGCAAACGGGTGGTTTTGCTTAAAACAGTTCCAAAGCCCTACACAGAGCCAGCTTCTTCTGAAAGTCAATTACTTGTTTAGAAAAGTGTTTTAATTTCTTCAGATTACCCCATATAATTAGTGCACTAATGGCGCCCAGGTGAAAGATTTAAGGCAATAGACAAAACGCTTAGGTGGCACTTCTGTATCCTGAAAGAATGAATAAAACCCTGCCTCTCGGTATCTCTTAATTCCCTCTCAAAACATTTCATACCTCTCTTGTTTCTCACAACAATCCCACAGGAACGATGAGATAGATTATTATTCTGAGATGAGGACACTGAAGCCCTTTTCTCCGTTGTAGTCTTGCATAAAGTGAGCCTTTGGGTTATTTTCTAAAAGCATTTTAATGATTATATAATGATTGTGTGATCACGGTAAAATACTAGGAAAAGAATAAATATTAGATTAAAATAAAATCCTCCTTAGCCCAAGAAAAGACATGCAGTTAATACTTTTAAGCTTGTATAGATTTATACATTTTTCTTAGGAACTTGGGGTTATATATTTTATTCACTTAATAATGTATCTCAAGCAATTTCTGAAGTTCAGACTCATTTTTGAGAGCCTGATTTTTAATAGATGTAAGGTATTGCTACTTAATTCAAGCAATCTACTTCTAACTAATTTGCTGCTGCAGTAGCTTTATAAAGAACTCTTTGTGCTTAATGATAACTATTTTTTCATAATACATTCCAAGAAGTAGAAATAATGAGTTAAAAGGTATGTACATGTGTAAGAGTGTTGATCTTAGTTGCAACCTGGATGGAACTAGAAGCCATTATTGTAAGTGAAGTAATGCAGGAAAATAAAACCAAATGCCACATATTTTCACTTGTAAGTGGGAGCTAAGCTACAGGTATGCAGGGGCTTATAGAGTGGTACAAAGGACATTGGAGACTCAGAAGGACCGGGAGGGTAAGAGGGAGGGAAGGGAAGAAATACTATTTATTGGGTGCATTATTCGGGTGATAGATACACTAAAAATCCAGATATCACCACTATACAGTTCATCCATGTAACCAAAAACTACTTATTACCTCTAAATCTATTTAAATAAAAAATTAAAAATAAATAAAAACAAATAAATAAACAGTTTATTCTCTTTAATAACTAGAAATAAAATATTTTGGAAAAAGTTTTTATTTTATTCAATTTTATGACCCTAAAATTTAACCTAATTACTCATATGTAGAAATACCTTGAATGCAGTATAATACTAGTGAAAGGACTAATGATCTACCCTACTGACTTAGAGTACCAAAATAATACATCAAAGTGATATGGACATTGGAAAATATAATTATTCACAGCAAATTTACTATTGATAAAACAAAATGAAGGTTATCTTAGGTTGGGATTTGGTATAATTTCCTAGTTAGTAAGTAGACTTTTTGATGTTCTTTTAAGATTCTTGATTTCAAAATGTATTTTTAAAAAATACTGTTGCATTCTATGTAACATCTTTTTCCTATATCAGAGCAAATGGCTTAATTAGAGAAATGCTTAATGAGAGTCCCTTGAGGTATCTCAGAGTGAGGTTCTAAATGTTTTCTGGCCAGATTGTCTTTGTGTTTGACCAAAAATTTGTACTGCATTTATTCTTCAAATAATTAATTGAGCTCTTAATATTTTCTGATGTATGTTTAGAGAGCTGTCTGTTTATATTTTTGTTAATATGAACCTTGTCCGGAATGTTCAATAGCTACATTTTGATTTGACTTTATAATACAGAAGTTAAATAGTAAATGTTGGATAACAGCTTCAACCATTTTTAAAGTATGATTTTTGACCTTAATGCCACTGAAAGACAAGTCATTAAAAACAGCTGTAAACAAATACAGTGGTTACAGATTAAACTATTTATGGATCATGGATGCGATGTCATCCAGTTATGATTAGGTATTGATTCCTTACTATTGTATTACAGCAGCTTGAAACTGGAATATGTATTGTCTAAATCCTAAAAATATTTTTTTAATTTATATTTTTTAGGGCTATATAAATTGTAAAGTTATAAGTTCCAACTAGTTTAAGTTACCTTTCTATAGAAATACAAAGGTTTTTGCACCCCAAAATATTAAACTAAACTAATAAAATTTTAACATATCTCAACTGAGTTTTTAGAATGCTTTTATATAACCAAATAACCTACAGTTGCAAAATACTGCTTCTTAGAACAAGAACATGGATGACTCATTACCTCAGACCATTTTTTTCTTTTTAAACATACAGTTCTTCTTTTTATGTATGCATTATTTCTGTGATGATGTTTCTCTTCCTCAGTTCCTAGCACCATAATCTTCCATTTTCCCTCCCATGTTTTTATTTCATCATATTTTTAATATCTTTTTCTGATGAATTCATGACCCCCCCCATACTCCATCTATGTTAAAAAATACTCAAGGGAAGAGTTCTTCCCTTTTTCTCTTGGTTTTGCTTTTTCTTCCAGAATGGTTTTTTCATCTTTATTTGACTATACTTTTCCATTGCTTTATTTTATTCATTGTAGTATTTTTATCTATTTGACACCTCATTTCATTTCTCTTTATTATGTTTAATATGGAGAGCTCTTTTATTTCATATGAACATAGTATGAATAAAGCTTCCTTTATTTCATTTATTTTGCTTCCATTTTTTCTATTTACTCCTAGAATTGTATTTCTTTTCCTTAAAGTATATAGTGTGTTCTTTTCACTTTTTTTTTAATAGCTAGGGGGTTCAAATGCCCATGGAGAAGAGCCCGCCTGGGATGGTAGAGGTCCGACTTGACCGATTTTGGTTCTTGTCATCGTTTGCTGTGCTGGGGGCGTGGTAGGCAGTCCGCAGGAGTTAGTATAGACTGGCTAACGTGGATTCGTGGTCCTTTTGTCTCATACTTTCTTTGACCACACTTTTAAACATTTCTTATGTGGTCGAACCTTCTATTTTCTTTATTATTAATTTTTTTCCTATTTAAAAAACCTAATTTCGTTTGCATTTATTATATAGGGAAGGAGATATTTTGATTTGACTTTACTTCATCTTCTTAATCATTAAGTCTCTGTTATTTCTACTTTGCCATGAAAGAGGATTAAACAATATGCAAAAATAATTTAGCATGAACAGCTAATTAGTCTGGTGAGAGAAGAATAGTGTGCTGTGAGATGGAAAAGATCACCGTCATGTTATGCTTAAAATTACATGCTCCCACTGAAACTTCCTCAGACCACGACATGTATGTTTTTGAAGTAGCATTGTTTGGACACTGGCATGAAAAATGGACATCAAATTTATTTTACATTAAATAGAATTTAAAAAGCAGTTAGCAATTGAGGACATAGCTCCAGCGAAGATGAAAGTCAAAGGATTAGAATCTTTAATATATGATGAGTTCAGTGCAATTGATAAGATAATACCAAAGGGTATGTATAGACAATTTGGGAAAGAGGGAGAAGGTAAAAGCCTAAGAATAACAAGGGGTGGTGTTGGGTAGGTTCAAACCTATTAATATTCAAAGAAAAGTATGATATTCATCTATCCATCTAGCAAGATAATAAATTTATAACAAAAACGAAAAATATAAAATGAAAAAAATGAAAGTAAAATTGTAGACGTTGGAAATTTAAGCTGAAATAGACATCCCCAGCCACTGCAAGGCAGAATGGAAAGCTGTTCAGTTTTGAAGAAATCTATTTGGTAGAATCAGCCACTATCACCTGCTGGGCAGAAAAGAACAAAAACACTGTCCTCGATGTCATGGAGCCTTCTGCTGGAAAGACAGACAATGAAGTGACTGTTAAAATAGGGAGAGTGCAGAACAGGTTAGAGTGATGTAATCTAGTCTTTAAAAATGTTCGGATACTTTCACACAGCAATAATACTTACAGGAATTTATTCCAATGTAAACCTGCAAACAAAGTTTTATGCATTAATGGCTTTCATTGCACAAATGTATTAATTATTCATAAAAAGAAAAATTATGAACAGATGAAACATTCAACATCTGAAATAACTGTAAACTAAACTGCAGTACAACTATGTAAAGGAATAAGATATAACCATTAAAAACACTATATATGAAAAAGCAGTAAAATAGAATAATCCATATGCTATGAGATTAATATTAACACAAAATAAAAATTTCAAGCTTAATGCTAGCTTAATCATTTGAAATATACATAAACTGAACAAAATAACTGAACAAATATAAGGAGTGGTGAAAGGTTATTTCTTCATTTTTATATATTTGTAGTGCATAAGATTCTTTTTTTACAATGAAATTAGAATAAAATTTAAAACACCAATGAAATTATAGGCAATTTACTTTTATGTTTATTTTTGACATTTGGTTAAATTTTACTTTTTAAAAATAGACATATTTGAGACGATGTACAATTTGAAAGATACAAACCAGTATACAGTGGAAAGAAGTCTCCCTCCCAACATCTTCCAGCCACTTAGTGTCCTTTCATTGGAACGAAACATTTTTCCCTGCTTCACCAGTTACTCGTGTGTCCTTTCAGAGATAAAATTGCATATATAAGCATATGTCAATCATATAATGTATATCATGTACCCATTGGTTAGATATTTGAACCTGTAGATCTCTTATAAGACGACACAGTGTAGTGCAAAGAGGAACAGACATGAAATGAGAATACCCGGTTGTGTTAGTTCTACCACTTGAAATATTCACCAGTTTCAGATTCCTTATGTGAAAATGGGATAATAGCCTCCTATCTGCAGTCTTACAGAATAAACACATCTAAGGAGGTATAAACAGTGGTTTAGAGAAGGGGCTCTAGAACCATATTACTGGGATTTACTGCATCTCACACATTTCCATACGCTTTATGGTTAATGAGCACACATTGTTTAGTTTTGAAACTTTTATGTAATTTTGGAAAAAATTCTAGGTTGATTTTTTTCCCACCAGCACTAAAAAGATATTGCTCCATTTTCTTCTGGCCCACATGGTTTTTAATGAGGGAGTACTGCCTCAAGCATTTCTTTTTATCTCTATCTGATTTCAAGATGTTGTCTTTATATCTGAATTTTCAACAATTTCTTAATGACAATGCTCAGTGTGATTTTACTTGCATTTATTCTGCTAGGGTTCCTTGGAGCTTCTTGGACTGGTGGGTTTATACCTTTTATCAAATTTGTAAATATTTCTATATTTCTTAAATATTTTTTCTAATTTGTACGCTTTTATATTTCATTTATCAGATATTTTATTTTTCCAGCTCCCTGTTTTCTCTCTTTCTGGAACTTCGGTTATCCTATTTTGCTAATATTACCCCACAGGTCATTTAGGTTCTGCACATTTTTGCTCAGTCCTTTTTGTCTCTTCATGCCTCAGTTTGCATAGTTTCTATTAATATATCTTGAAGTTCACATTTTTTCCTTTCTGTAATATCTACTTGGTATTAAGTTAATTTAATTCAAGTAAAATTTTTATTTCCGATATTGTATTTTTCATCCATGGGATCTCATACAATTTTTTTTTTTACATCTTCTATTTATCAGTATGCCCATGTTTTTCTTTAAATCTTTAAAAACCTTTTTTTAAAAAAATTCTTACCTGCTAATTTTTCATTTTGTCATTTCAAGATTTGTTTCTATTAAATATTTTTGAAAAAAAAATTAGTCTGATGAGTAATTATTGACTGGATGCTGACATTATGGAATTTATATTGTTGAGTGGTGGATTGTGTTTCCTTAAAGAGTTTGGGATGAGTTATGAAGATGTAAGCTACTTGCAGATACTTCCTAGGCCTGTTGTTTTGTCTGTCTGTTTTGTTTTGTCATGTTTTGTTTTTAATTTAAGCACTCAAGCAAATAACCAAGAAAAAATCAAACAACCCCATTAAAAAGTGGGCAAAAGACATGAACAGAAACTTTTCAAAAGAAGGTAGACTAATGGCCAAGAAACATGAAAAAAATGCTCACCATCTCTAATCATCAGGGAAATGCAAATCAAAACCACAATGAGATATCACTTAATTCCAGTGAGAATGGCTTTTATCAAAAAGTCCCAAAACAACAAATGCTGGCATGGATAAGGAGAGATAGGAACACTCATACACTGTTGGTGGAATTGCAAACTAGCACAACTTCTATGGAAAGTAGTATGGAGATACCTCAAAGAGCTAAAAGTAGAACTATCATTTGATTCAGCAATTCCAGTACTGGGAATTTACCCAAAGGAAAAAAATAAAACATTCTATAAAAAAAAAACACCTGCACTTGAATGTTTATAGCAGCACAATTCATAATTGCAAAGATGTGGAAACAGCCCAAGTGCCCATCAATACATGAGTGGATTAATAAAATGTGGTATGTGTATACCATGGAATACTACTCAGCCATAAAGAACGGTGAACTAATACCTCTTGTATTAACCTAGATGGAACTAGACACCACTCTTTTAAGTCAAGTATCACGAGAATGAAAAAACAAATACCACGTGTACTTACCATTAAATTGGAACTAATCGATCAACACTTATGTACACATAAGGCAGTAATGTTCATCAGCAATCAAGCAGGTAGGGGACGGGGGGATGGGTAAATTCACACCTAATGGGTACAATGCACACTTATCTGGGGGATGGGCACATTTATAACTTTGACTGAAATTGTACAAAAGCAATTTATGTAACCAAAACGTTTGTACTCTTGTAATATTCTGAAATTAAAAAAAAAAAAAAAGATTGAGTCTGGAATAGTCTTTTCTGTAGAGTTAGGTTAACTCCACAGCTAAGACGTGCTGTGTCTAGCATCTCCACATAAGGTTTGAGATATTCATCAAGGTATATCTCAAGCAGGTGAAAAATTGTATGATTCTCAGTCTTACATAAGTTTTGCAGTGGGTTCAACTTTAGCTTCCAGGTAATCGCACCTTCACTTGCAGCAGCTCTTCTTTAAACTTCATAGAGTTTTATTCTAAGTCTCCAGAGACTGATACTCAGGTACTCAACCAATGACTCTAGAAGATCCCCATATGGTGATCCAGCACTTTTTCTCCTATTTAGCTTCCTTTTGTTTCCTGGTACCAGGCCCCATACATTTTAGCCACCTTGGACCCCTGGGCACTGACCACTCTCTCCATAACTTAGCAAATCTGCTGGAGCCCGTTTGGATGGACTCTCCCCGTGCTGCAGTGTGCAAATAGCTTCTAGGCAAAAAGGTTGCTTGATGGGTTGGGATCACCTGGCTTGCTTTCCTTCTGCTAGGGACAGTAACCATGCACTGCTCATTGGCCAATGTCTCAAAACTGTTGTTTTATACATTTCTTCCAGTTCTATTTTTTTTTTTTTTTACTATTTTTCCTAATGAGAGAGCAAGTTCTATAGCAGTTGCTTCAGTTGCTTCTTCATGGGCAACTTCTATTGCCTGCATTTAAATCCTGACTTTGCCAGTTAGCAGATGTATGACCTAAGACAAAGTACTTAACTTCTTGCCTCTACTTCCTCGTCTGTAAAAGAGGACAGATGACATTACTTACTTGACAGGATGGTTGTGATGAATAATGAGTTAATATATGAAAATTGTTTGTGAGATGTCTTGCATATTGCAAGCTCTGTGAAAGGAAATGATTGAAGCTTCAATAATGAGCAGATACAGATGCCGTCACTGCCAACGTGAAGCGTAGAGGATAGTGGCGTAGAGATATTAATCACATAGTTGCACAAATTGAAAATACGAAAAATGCTATAGGAAGAACATTGTGCGATTATACCATGATCATTGTAGGAAAACCTTCCCTGATGAATCAAAATTTGAGGTGAAATCCCTGACAAATTAATGTTTGAGGTAAAATTTGATGTAACAAATTACCCTGATTCTCTCATTCTTTAAAGTAGGTTACTACAAATCATGTTGAATTTTTTAGAAAGTCTGTACTGGATTTCAGTGGGCCATTCCCTACAGTTTGAGAATTAGATACACTCTAATGAAATATAAAATATAAAGTGTTCTTCTTGAAATGTTGTACATTTCCTCAACATGTTCGGATTACATGAAAAATAAAATATTTAAATGCAAACAGTAGTCAATGCCTCTCTTAAAAAAAAAATCAACCTCGCAATTAAATTATGTACTATGGACATTTGTTTTACTATAGGAAGCCTTAAAAATCTCCAGTAAGTATAATTAAGTATTTTTCTTCAAAATTGAAGAATATTTTTACACTCTTGTAGTTTACAACATGATCATTCTATTTTTATAAAAGCCTATATACACTTCCTTAGACTTATAGAACGTTGCTAATTGTTAGCACTTGCTCCTGGCAATGTAAAAATTGAGTTGGTTATAATTCATGACAAATTTATTCTTTGTATCCGTTTGCTAGAAGTCTGATCAAATAGGTAAAAACTTGGTTTGAGAAAAGAATTAAGAATATACAGGAAGGCATATCATTGTCTGATTTGGAGGTGGAAAAGAATAATAGAAAAAAATCCTGTGTACTTACTAGAAGAATATAATTCATAAATTTCTTCAAAAGGAGTTTTGTAACTTTTACAATGACTTTTCTATTGTTATTAGGTTCTAAGTAAATGTTTTTGAGTTTTCCAATAGCTTGGTCCCAGATCATTTTTTTAAAAAGCGTTTTATAGGAATGATGGAGAAAATAAAACCTAACTTTGCTTTCTCAAGGAAGACACATTTTCTGTACAGAACAATATGCCTTTTCTCTCCATCGAAATCTTCACAGCCCATCAGACTTCTAAACCAACATCATACTCACCAGAGGGCTTAATTCATTTACTCTGAAGTAGATATGATTTTATTCTTTCTGTAAGTGCATTAGTAAAATAACGTCTGTTCTAGTTCTATATAATTACTATATAACAAAAGGTGCAACATGATGTTTTATCCTTCCTCAAAAATGACTATTATCCTGAGGTTATTTATTTTCCCCATGAGTATTTTTATCTTCTAAATTTGTATGTTTGTATGTTTGTATTCATAAGAAAAGTAGAAACTTGTCTGCATGGTTAACTTTTATATAAACACCATCACACTACATGTGACAATATTCAACTTGCTTTTTTGTTACTTTGTTTTAAAAACTTATCTATGTTTATTACACAGTTTACCCATTCTCTCTTCATATAGATTAAGACACTTTTAATTTTCACCAATACAAACAATGTTAAAATAAATATTTAGAGTTTCTCTAAGGAAAAATCTGGAAATATAATTGTTGAATTACTACTGGAGTTAAAGGGTATAAATATTTTCACTTTATTACAAATGTCTAAATTGCTCTTCAAAGGTTTTGTATCAAATTAGTTCGAGATTTCCTTTTTCTCCATACACTTGCCATCACTTGTTATTACCAGTATTTGCCAAGCTATTGGATATAAAGTTATATATAATTTCAAATCTATGCTTCTGTGGATTGTCTGTCTGGATACTAATACTTGCTATTTATAAAAGTTGAAAATATGTTCTACCAAGGGAAGTTTTTGATTTAACCTTTGTAAGGTATCTTCTTTTCCTTTAATAAAAGGATAACATGTTAAATTTTACTTATAATTTTTGTTGTCTGTGTCTTTTTAAAAATGTCTATTTCTATCAAAGATCACAAAGATATTCTTCCATATTTTCTTCCAAAATTTTTGAAATGTCACATCTCACATTGGGTTCTTTAATCCACTTGGAGTTGGTTTTACTTTTACAGTGCAATAAGAATTTAATTTTACTTTATTTTCCACTGCATAACTGAATATGTCAAAGTAATTGCTTCCTCAATTTTTGGTGTCATCTCTATTGTGTCATATTATCATAAATGCTGTCTTTTTGTTCCACAGATAATTTGTTTATCCTTGTGAAAATACCACACTGAAAAAATTACTACTGCATTTTAATGTCTTAATATCAAAATAGGAAAATTATTAATTCAAAATTGTCTTAATCATATTTGATTCTCTACCCTCCATATGATTTTAAAATCAACTTGATATACATACATACCTAGACATATACAAAGTTGATTTTATACACATATGTATACGAGGTCTGTCCAGAAAGTATTCAACCACTGTTAATATAACGACAATGGTTTGCGCGACATCGATGTAATCCGGCAGCCAAGGCAAGTGGACTGGAATGCGCATGCGTGAAGAACGACGCCCTCACTGTGCCAGTCGGTAGCGCACTGGACGCTGTTGAGTGAGCGTGTGTGTACTGTGTGACCATCGCATTTAAAATGACTGAGTGAGTAGAGCAACCAATCTGCATCGAACTTTACATTAAGTTTGAACATTCCTCTGTGGAAGCTATTCAAATGATTCAGAAGGCTTTCGGGGATGATGCAATGAGTGCAGCACAAATAAAAGTGTGGCACAAATGCTTCAAAGATGGTCGAGAATCTGTTGAAAGTGATCCACGTTCTGGAAGACCTGCAACAAGAACACCTGAGAATGTTGAACGTGTATGGGTTCGGTTAAGAGATGGCTGGGAGAGAACTGTGTGAGGTCCCAAGGTGCTGACTTTGAAGGGGACTGAGGCCATCATTGTCCTTTGTACGATGTTTCTTGTATCTTGTGTCTTCTTCAACAAGGGTCTCTATTTATCATATCGGATAGCTGGATACTTTCCAGACAGACCTCACACACACACACACACAGCTCCACAGTGGAAAAATTGACATAATAGTCTTTATGTTCATTAATGTGATAACTCTGTACGATTATTCAGGTCTTATTTATGGTCTTCAATAATACTTTAAAATATTCCATAATGACCTTGCCTATTTGTGTTAGATTTATTCCTAGGCATATTACAACATTAGTTTTTATGATTGATAGGATGATTTTTCCAATATAGTATCTAATTAGATTCTAGTGTTATATAAATGTCACTAATTCTCATATATTGATATAGTGTCTATCAGTACATTCTTATGATTTCTAATATTTATCTAATTGATTATTTGATTTGGTTATTCTGTTTTCAATATTTGATTCATATGTATATAGAAATATTTGATTAATTGATTTTCGGTATAGAAAATTTGATTTTTAATTTGATTAGTTGCATAGAAAATTGTATCCTATGCTAAAAATGTTGTCTCTCTCTTTCCAATAACTATGGGACTTTTTTTCTTTTCTTCATTATATTGTATTAGCTAGTACCTCTTGTACAATGTTGAATAGAAGAGATAATAGTTTTTTCTGAATTAAAGGGAAGCTTTTAAAGAAATTCCCTTTGTTTCCTAGTTCTCTAAGTATATTTATCATTTTTGGAGATGATCATGCGCTTTTTTCTCTCATTTGAATTTTTTAATGTGAAATATTACTTTGATAACATTTTTTGATGTTGAATCATTCTTATGTTCCCAAAATATAATCTACTTGATCAGTGTATTCATTCATACATTTATGAATTATATCTACTAGTACTTTCATTGTGATTCTAGTATTTTAGCTCTAAAATAAGACTTACTTGTAAATTTTTCTTCAATTGTTTTTCTCCAGTTTTAATAAGAAGATGTAGCCTGATAAGTTCTGTATCTATAACATTTCTATTTTTAACTATTTTTAAGATATAGGGATTATGTTTTCTCTAAATTGAGGTAAAAATTGTAAGATTTTTTGATGGGATATGACTTAAATCACTTTCATTTCAATGAGAATTGTTTCCTTATTTAGGTTTTCTATTCTATTTAATCAATTAGGGAAATTGATGTTTTCTATAAAGTATTTCTGTTCCTGAAATTTTCAAGTTTATTGGCATCTGTGTTCATAATATTTTTTAACTTTAGAAATATCTATTGTTTATGGTTTTCATATCTTGATATAAATTATTTGTTTTTCTTTTTTTCTAAAGTAGTCTTTCTAGAAGTTTGTCTATTTTAGAAACAATTCTAAAGATAACAGAGTGTGCTTCTGTTAATTCTCACCTCTAGTCAACATCACACAGTGATGACATACACTTGAATGCCAAGGAAATTTAATAATGGAGGAGATAATAATAAGATGTCTATTCATCTATATTTTATGACCTCCCTTATAATTAGAAGAAATAATATTTATGCTTATATTTTAGTGAGATTGATTTTTTTGTTATAAATTAAGTATAAAAACAATTCTAAAAGATGAATTATGATGACATTACTATTATAAATGATTGTTTACAGTGATTATTGTGAAGGGAAACACACATGTATTAATAGTCTCCTTATTTTATTATTACATATCATGTATAGATTCATATATAATGCTGTGCCCACTGGATAGAAGATCGATTGTTGATTAATTCATGGATTAGTTGATTGACTTAGAAACTGAGGAACTATCATTTAAAAGTGAACCATTAATTTTTAATCTTTAGATGTGGAATGCAATTAACATTTTGCAGCAACCCTGAGTTTTTGAGAAAGAACCTGACTGCTTCCTACTGCTTCTTTAAGTCAAGACTGAGCACCATCTAGTTTTCCAGGGAAAGAGTTTAAGAGTATATATGCAGAGAGTAAGATAGTGGAAAAGAGAGGAGAGGAAAGTGCTATCTGTGAATGAAGGCAGGTATCTATGTGCATTATCAAATGTTCATATCACTGTGCAATCAAAATTAACTTACAAGCATGTTAGGAGGATTCAAAAAGGCACAGTGGTTGGAACGAGTCAAGATTCTAGATAGAAGTACTGAAAGTGACAGAGTCGGATAATAGCACCTTAAGGGGAGGGTTAGAGGGATTCTAGCATGAATTGAAAAGCTAATCCTTAAAATATTTAATTTAGAAGGCTGATGGCACTTTTGTAGTTGAGCAGTATAGCTGGGAAGGCTTTTCCCATCAACAGACTCTTATAATGAATAAATACCCCTGAGACTTTTTTAACATAGGGAAGGAAGAAGAGAGATAGAGACTCAAAGACTCTGCTTCCTGCTAATATGGCGATTTGGAAACTTAGAGACATTGTAATCCAATTTTATATTAATAGGGCCAGACAGTGGACGCTACAGCAGCCAGACCAGCTCCCGTCTGCCCCCATCAGTTGTGGATACTGACAATCTACCAAGAAATGGCCCAGTCCCACAGGGACCCAACTTACCTGCCCACACCTTTCACATGCCCACCTGGGCCACCCTCGTCCCGGGCTAATGGCCCTGGTTGTACAAGCCTGCCTTCAATCTACTCGTCCGTTTCCTTGGGGCTTCAAATTGGAGTTAGGCAGGAGCTGAGCCTTTACCCTCCCACATGATCCTGGTTATCTCACTTCCTCCTCCTGAGACAACTCCAGCCATAAATCACGTATACTAGAACCCTGCAATATAGGGGGTTTTAAGGCCAGTAGGTTCCTCTTCTTCAGCAGCTGATTAAATCCCTTGTTAGGTTCTCATACTTCACCCACCACACACCCACCACAGGGCTGGCCCCAGACTACCAAGGACAGCCTCTCTGCTCCAGAGACCGCTGACATCACTCAAGCCAGAGAACCAGAAATCTGCTCACTCTGCTTGGCCTTCTCCTTCCTGGATACACCGTCATGAAGGCACCTGCCCAGGGTACCCTCCTGTCCTCTGTCCTGGCCCTGCCAGCCTGTGCTATCCTCTCGGGGGTGAGAGTACTGGGAAAGTGTAAAATTCCTCCAGGTTCTTTCTCTTGGTCTGCATCTGGCCTCCCCAGACCTCGCCTCAGGTAACCTGGTTAAATCAAATCCTCACCCCAGGCTCTGCCTGTAGGACATCTGCCAAAAACAAGTGGAAAAGTCCTGGAACATCAGGAGTATGTGAACATTTTAGAGAAACCTCAGAGATCACAGAATTGTTTTTCAGCGTGGGCTGTACATATGAATCATATATTGATACAGTGTTTGTTTTTTAATAAGTGTGTGTGTTCACCCCCTACTCCCAGAGATGCAGATTCTGTGAATGTGATGAAGCTAGGAGCATCTGTATTTTTAAAAATCTCCACAATTTCGTATAGAGAGCTACGGTGAAAGACCATTTATGGATTCCCTCTCCTCCCATTTTGTAGTTAATTCATCCATTTATTATATTGATGTATACTAGAGGCAAGCACATTCTGAGGTTACTAATATTTTTCTTACCGTTAGGATTCCTTCCATCTTTTTCTTTATCCTTTTTATCAGTTTTCTTCTAACCTGATCAGATTTTAGTTCTTTTACTCATTTTATTTGAACTTAGGAAAATTACTTGACTACTCTAAAGTATGTTTTTCTTTTTCTTAATAAATTAAATTATTGCTATGTAATTTGCAAGATAGTATACTCAGGGAAGAAGTATGAAATGTGCAAGTGTTTAGATAGCAATTGCTGTGTGATAAGCACTGAACATAATTCCTTCATCCCTTCTCTCTCCCTCTCCTCCCTCCTCCTTTCTTTTAAATTAACCTTTAGACTAATTGGTGACACTTCGCTATGGGGTTTACATAGTTAGCTTGCTTTGATGTAACTGTATCCATAATGAGTATCTATTATTTTGATGGCAGTTTCCTAGTTTAAAAGCGCCTATTCTTGGATTACAACGAAACAACAACATGGAGCCTAAACAACAAAGTCTTGGGGAGTCAAGATATGTAAAAGTCAGAATTTTAAATACATAAGGTTTATTGAACATTAAAAACAAATATATTGAACTTTCCATGGAGGATACTTTGTCCTTGGTGGTACTGATATTAGCAACGCAAATAAGATGCAAACACACATTCTTAGTATGCAAAACATTGATTTTATGTGGCTTCCAGTTTTCACATTGCAGTGCCAGGGTTTACTGACATCTAACGTTCAGTGTGATACTGTCCCCACTGCTGCCTGCCTTTACACTATATAATATAACCTATTGTCACAAGTGACTTTGAGAAGCCTTAAGGGGCATGAATTAAATTTATAGCATTCATAGAAAATAGAGCCTGGTAAATACAGAACAAATACAACTTAATTTTAAGTTTTCTTTAGCAAAACAACTTTGCAATACTTCCTAAAACTTTCTTACTCTCCTCATTACTCCCCATGTATTTACCCAGAAAGGTTTCTAGCCCTTTTCCCACCTCTCACCAAAGACAAGGCTGTTTGTGTAAGGGAATGGAGTAAATATTGTTTTCCACTGTAATACTTGCAAAAATTTAACTTACTAATTAGAAAACAAATTCCAAAATAAGTTATTTTTTAAGAACCATGGCACTTTGTGATTTAAAGAGAACCATTGCCTAACAGTCTATCTCGGTTTCTTACTTATCTGCATGCATCTATATCAGAATATATGTATTTGTGAATGAGATCTGTTTGAAGTAAGCCAAATGTATATTGTGGTTAAGTTGAATTTTTGAAATTAAATTCTACTAAATGAAATGCCTTTATCCCTTGGGTGGAAACTTTATTGTGTCTTTAAATATATACAAATCATTAAGTTAATTATATTACATTAAATTTAAATCACTGAGCTAAATTGTCTGTATTTTGATCTCACTTTCAAGATTATAGAGAACTTCAAGATCATCTAGTCTAAAATCTTTTAGAGATAATTACGGCCCTTATTATTCCAAGTAGAAAAAAAATAATGCCAAATATACCCAACATTTAAAAGGGTTTAATATAGAAAAATAATATAAAAATATATATCAGGTTACATAAAAGTTATAAAATACTATAAATTAAGTAAAAAAAAGTAAAACTGAGTAATGCATTGAAGGCAGTTAAGTTTGACCTTAAGAAACTTAAAATTAATATTTTTTGGTTATCAAGCAAGAGATGTATTTTTCAAAGATATCTCTGTGTTCAAAGATCAGATTTTGATACCATAGACCTATATTAATGTAAGAAACAGCTGAGTTGTTATATTGAGTTTTTGTTTTAATTTGTATGTTTTATCATTAGTAAGGTTGAATAATTTCTTGCTTGAGTTTATAGCTCCTTTTTAAAAATTTCCTATTGATATCTGTGATGTTTAATTTTATGTGTCAACTGGTAAAACACCAGACTAGATGTTGCTGTGAAGATATTTGTTAGATGTAATTAACATTTAAGTCAGTAGAATTTGAGTAAAGCTGATTACCTTCTATGATGTGGATGGACCTCATCCATCCTTATAGGCGCCTTAGACAAAAGACCCATGTTTCTCAAAAAAGGAGTGATTCTGCCTCAAAATTACAACATAGCTACCCTGCCTGAATCTCCAGCCTGCAAATATCAGACTCAAAGCTGCAACATCAACTCTTCCCTGAGTTTCCAGCCTGCCTACAAATTTTGGAGTTACTACTGTCCATAATTGTGTAAATCAATTCTTTAAAATAAATATCTCTCTCTTGCACTATATATATATATATATATATATATACACACACACACACATACACAGATAGATAAATGATTGATAGATAGCAATACAGACCTCACTATATGGTTATAAATATATAGATCAAGGAGATCTCTGTATATTTATATTTATATAAATCTTCTATTGGTTCTATTTCTCTGGAACTCTAATATAATATTCTTTGCTTACTTTTCTAATCTCCTATTTCTTACTAAGCAAATTTATTTAATTAAATGATTAATTCTTTAAATATCTCATGATGTAATTATTTTTCTCACTGCGTGTGGTTTGCTTTTTTGTTTTCCAACAATAGACGTTTTTATGTTTTTATAAAGCACTTATTTCTTTTGGAGTTGTTCCTGTAAAGCTTTTCTCTATCAGAAGATCAGATATATTTTTCTGTATATTTTCTTCTGATTTTAGTTTTATATGTTATACTTAGTAATCCATATGGAATTTATTTTGGTATATAGTGTAAAACAAAAATGTATATACTTTTTCCTACATAGTTTATCAATTGTTTCAGCAACATTTTAAAAAATAACTTACTGATTTGAAGTGGCTATTTTAACTAGGGTTGTTGGATTTAATAGATAAAAATACAGGATGCCTTGTTAAATTTGTGAAATTTAAATTTGACATAAAAGTAAATATTTTTAGAATAAGTGTGTCCCATGCAATGCTGGGGACAAACTTATCACAAAAAGTTATTTGTTGTTTATTTGAGATTTATATTTAGCCGAGTATCCTGTATTTTATCTGGCAGCCCTAACTTTAGCAATTATGAATTTTTTCCTGTGCTTTCTATGCCTTCTAATGAGTTTTGAATGGCAGTGAGGAAGACTGCTGATGGTGGAGGAAATACGTAAGAAATGCATAAGAAATACATCAGAGATAAGAGAATCCAAATCTTGCTCATATCGTTTCAGCCTCAACAAGGCCATTCTGTTACATGTGCTACAAATTCTTATTAATATTTTAAACAGTCTAAGGTAGTTTCCAATATTTGGAAAATATTTTAACTGACATGGAATAGATCATTTTCTTATATCTAAAGCTGATGTATATTTTAGCTTATTTGAGAAGATATGGTTGAATTATTTTATAAAATAATCACTTAATATCTCTTGAACATAAATCTAATTTTGCATATATTTTGGATTTAAATTAAGCACAGTATTGCCTGTGTAAAATCCAGGATCACAGAAAACAAGAGATAGTAGAATGTTTAACATAACAGTAAACTTTCTGACTTTCTATGCTTTGGTTACTCACAATCTTAGGATAGGACAGGATAATATGCAAACAAGTGAAAGCACCATTTCTCAACATGACTTTCCTTCATTATAGCCTTAATCATTTCATTGCACCTCTTCTGCTCTAGGGGGGACTTAATATTTTAAAATATAGTGATAAACTCTTTGCTGCCACAGGGCTCATCTTGCAAACTAGAGATAGGTCAGGGGAGGTAACATTGACCAGGGAGCTAAAGACACCATCACGTATGTGCCTACTTCTTCTTTGCCCACTTCTCCCACAATTACAGGGGAAAGTCTGCATTGGTACTCATCAACACTGCAGGAGAGACTGAGCTGTCTTTAGCAATATTAGAGACTAGTAAGGCCTACATAGGAAAACATGAATTTTCCAAGATGTTTAAAAGATTGTTCCTTGAGAGGGAGTTACAATTTCAATGCAAGGGATAGAATTTTCTCAACAGAATTAGCAGAAGGGATTTTAACATGGTATGGTAACATATGATGTCACTTTGAATAGGGCTTAAAGTGTTTTTGGCCTTCCTTGTTGTCAGAATGCAGTGACAACCAGCATGTAATGCACGCGCACTATTGCCCATACGGGTGTTGGATATTTCACAGAAACCTGTCATTATTGATAATTATGATTGATAATTATGATAAATATAATTAATAATTTTTTCAGCCAAGAGTGCTCTCATTTTGCTAAGCTACAATTTCTTACCTAACTTAGCTTTATATCGTCTCTTTCTCACTCAATATATTGCAACTGATTTGTAATTATCACAATGCTTGATCTTAAAACTCTATGTCGGGTTATATTTTCAGAAGACTTGCGACAACAATATCTGTCATCCAATATGCTTTTCATAATGTGGCTTGCCACTAACTCATCAATAAACGAAGTCTGTCTTTTCACCACCTTGCATCAGTGTGGACTCTGACTGCCTTGACCAGTAGAACATGGTGAAAGTGATGCTGTGTGACCGCTGAGGATAGAGCATAAGGAGCTTCCTGTGTTTTCTCCCTGAACCACTTGGATTGCTTACCCTGGAACATAGAGTCCATGCTATGAGAAGCCCAAGCCACAGGGAGAGGCTGTCTGTAGGCATTCTGGCTGACAGCCCCAGGTGAGCTTGGAGGTGACAGCCGGCAGCACTACCAGCGTGTGGGTGCACCTGCTGGGGTAGAGACAAGCCTTGGGTGACTGCGGCCCCGGCCAGCCTCTGTCTGCACCTGCACAGGAGTGCTCCAATGCTAATGCAGTCAGCCCAGGTAACCGTGAGAGATGACGACAAATTGGTTCAAGTTAATGAAGTGTGGGAGAGTTTGCATTAACAAAAGACCATGAGGTCTGCGGGGGAGGGTGGGGTGAGTTTTACTGCATATGAAAACCATCTGCGGATTGGGAAAGGCAACCTCTGGAGGAAACCAAAAGTACATGCTGTGAAGAAGGGAGGGAGAAGCTGGCATTTAAGCCTTGCAGGATCTGTCTTACATATTTAACAGGTTTGGGGAAAGCTTATGAATAATTACGAGGGAAGTTGAGCACGTGCACAGTGAGTAAACATACATGTATTGTAACATACGTTCCATGTTCATTTGGGGTCGGGTTTTAACGTTAAAATGAGGTGACGGGCCGGGCGCGGTGGCTCACGCCTGTAACCCTAGCTCTCTGGGAGGCCGAGGCAAGCGGTTTATTTGAGCTCAGGAGTTCGAAACCAGCCAGAGCAAGAGCGAGATCCTGTCTCTACTAAAAATAGAAAGAAATTAATTGGACAACTAAAAATATATAGAAAAAAACTAGCCAGGCCTGGTGGCGCATGCCTGCAGTCCCAGCTACTCGGGAGGCTGAGGCAGGAGGATCGCTTGAGCCCAGGAGTTTGAGGTTGTTGTGAAGCTAGGCTGACGCCACGGCACTCTAGCCCGGGCAACTCAGTGAGACTCTGTCTCCAAAAAAAAAAAAATGAGGTGGCATTTATGTCAAAGGGTGAGCTATAGGGCACATTCTTTACAGGCCAGCCCAAAGCGGCGTCAGGTCTGCAGCTGTTTATCAGGAAAGAACGTTTGAAGGCCATCCTCTGTCCAACTGTCATGTGGCAGAACTGCAAGGTGGAGGTTTGCGGGGCTGGTGTCAGGCAGACAGTTGGAGAACTTCCAGCTTTAGTTGTTTCAACCGTGTTTCCCAGGAACTGATTTCTGCTTAAATACAGGGAAAAAACCTTGTGGCAGCTAGTAACACAGGGATACGTGACCCGGCCCTCACCGTGCTACAGCTCTTTGGTTCTGTTTTGATGTGTTTCGCTTTAGCCACGGGGAGTCCATTTTGTCTGTTGCTAGGGTATGTTTTAACATTTGTTAGCCACAATGAATACTTAAAACAGATGCTTAGACTGACTCATAAAATAGCCCAGGTAGAATCCATACATGACTTCTCCTTTTGAACGTCACTGTCTTCCACTCCCCAAACATGGCTCTGTCTCTAAATTACTCTACCAAACATTTTCAAATAACCTCTTGTTTATCATCTTATTTTCTTTTCACTATCTCTGTCAATATCATTGGAATTAACGGCTTCATTTCTGATTTGAAAATACACGGGTCAACTTTATGAAGTGCTCCATCGTTTCCTAATTCTCTGTTTTCTATGGCTGCAGTAACACCTAGAGGAAGGGGGTCTTGGTCTTCCAAGGACATGACAGTGTTGCTTGATGTAGTCCTGCTCCCAGCTGGGATTGGGAAGAACAAACAAATGTAAAACACCTGTGAGTCAGTGGACACTCCAGACAATACTTTTCTGGCTTCTCTTTCTCTCTGTCCTGAAGCTAAGAGAAATTGAAATGAACTTTTTCTTCTATAGATTCTACAAAGTACATTTGGTGGCTCTTTTGCAATGGGAAGAGTAAGGGTGGAAAATCTTTTTTTAACAACACAAAAAGTTTATAGCTTAATGTAATGTGGCTACCCAAATAGTCTACACCCCTCCACTAGAAGTTCTTTCTGTGTGACATGATTAAATGAGAAAAACGAAATGAAATAATTCAAATACCTATTTATCACAATATGGGAAATCTATGCAAATAGCAATATCGCTGAACAAATGGGAAATAAAAATGTGCCTATCTGAATTATTGATTTGTTAAAATTAAAGGCCTTTTTAATATTTGCCTTTTTGTTTGTTTTTAATAGCTAGTAAATAGTGTGTAAATAGTAGCTTATTTACAATGTTCAATAATGACATAGGTGAATTCCATGAAATGATCCCTAAAAAAGAATCCAGGCTTTTACAGCAGTAACTGAATAGAACGATAACTTTAGAAATGTGTAGATGAGACTGACAAGTAACTGACATTTTTAAAATAGTAGAATTAAATTAAATTAAAATATATTTAACACATTTTTAAATTCTACTTTAACAAAACTACTGTATGCTTTATAATAATTTACACTCACTTTTGGTTATAGAAAATAGTTCTCAAACTCTCTTTTTTGACAGTTCTGATGATCTCATCTGTACATTTTCAACGTTATCAATCTGTTCAGTTATTTTTGTCTAGTGTTGGATTCCTTCTTTTCCCTGTGGGAAGCCTCATAAAGGATCACTTAAAACTATTTCCTGGAGTCTAGAAAGCACAGTGAAATACTACGTCCATTTTCACAACAACAAACAAAAACATAAAGACAATGTGCTAAGTATTGTTATTATTGGTAGGAAAAAAAAATACCAACTCCATCACAAGTGAATAAAAATATTTATTGATGTGAAAGGATCCTAAGGTCTTTTATTTTTCCTGCTTCAGGTGTTCAAATTATTTTATCCTGTCTACTATAATTTGCTATATAAAATGATTCACAGGTTTAATGGTCATTTGATTGACATACATGAAAGATTATTCCATTATGTAGTCTAATCCTTCTTAGTAGAATATGCTTTTAAAAATCTGTTCTCCTATACTGCATTGTAAATTGCAAAGTGAATTGACAATAAAATTGTGTGCATGTCAAATTTAGTCTCTCATTGCTTGACAGAAACATGTTGGCTGACAGAAGTATCAAAAGTCTTACTCAAAATCCCTTTTTTTATTTTTAATTATTGATGAAGTCCAAAGTATGAGGATATGTCTTATATTAATTTAATCTTTCCCTTTCTGTAAAGATTTTGTAATAAAATATAAAATTACTCTGAATTGACTTAAATCTTTCTTCAGAAGACATTTGGCAATAATGGAAATAATTATTCTCTTCCTTTCCAAAATGCCTGGATAAATTTTGAATTGAACGTAATTTATCAGAATGTTTTTTTTTCCAGAAATGAGACAAAGAAGGACTATAATACATTCACTTTCCATTATGTGATTTTCTTCAGACATTTCACCACATTATGAGTTCCTACAGGGAAACCATTATCTTTCTTATAAGAAAAAAATGAGGCAAGTCACCATTTCATTACCTATATTTCAAAAAGTTAAATGATTTAAAATGTCTGCCCCGGGAGATCACTGTATTTGCTTGTCTGTGCTTTCACAATCATTATTATCCTTAGCTATAATTCATTTTTGAAATGCCAAACGTGAGGTAGAGTAATGTTTACCAGATTTAACCTTGTTCACTTTAGTGGTTAAAATAAATCCATGGAATATGTGCAAAAGAGATGGAAGTGCCCATTCAGAAAAATAACGAAATGAGTAGGACCCCACTAGAGATTCCCCTGTACTATTATCTGTATTTATTAGCATGACTCTGAACAGCTAAAATGTTATGCTTATCTATGATAAGCATTAAATATACAAACCATAGCAGAATACATGCATAAAGATGGCAAGTTAACACAAGGCTATTTGAACTGGATTCATTGCAATCTAGTGGATGTTAGTGCAAAGCAAAATCAGAATTCCAACTGTGATTCTGACACTGTGACCTGGGACGCCTGTTACAGACATCCTCTTTTCACTGGGTTTCACTTTGTTGTGCTTCACAGATGTTGTGTGTTTTTACAAATTAAAGATTTGTGGCAACCCTGCATAGAGCAAATCTATTGGTGCCATTTCTCCAACAACATGTGCTTGCTTCTTGTCTCTGTGTCACAGTTTGGTGATTTTTGCAATATTACAAAATTTTTCGTTATTATTATATCTGTTATGGTGATTTGTTGTCTTTGATGTTATTATTGCGAACCGTGCCCTATAACGATGGCAAACGTAATTGATCAATAGTGTGTGTTCTGGCTGTTCTACTGCCCGGGTGTTTTCAAGTCTCCCACCCTCTCCTTGGCCCTCCCTATTCCCTGAGATGCAACAATATTGACAATAGACCAGTTAATAATACTGCGATGTCCTCAGATCAAGTGAAAGGAAGAGTTGCACATTTCTCACTTTAAATCAAAAGCTAGAAATAGAAATACCTTTAGAAATAGCTCAATAGAAATAGCTTTCTTAGTGAGGAAGGCATGTCAAAAGCCAAGATAGAACGAAAGTTAGGCTTCTTGGCCAAGATGAGAATGCAAACAAAAAGTTTTTGAAGGCAATTAAAAGTTTTACTCCACTGAGCACTAAAATGATAAGGAAGCAACACAGTCTTATTGCTGATACGGAGAAAGTTTTAGTGGTCTGGAAAGAAGATCAAACCAGCCACAACATTCCCTTAAGCCGAAGCCTGATCCAGAGCAAGGCCCTAACTCTCTCCAATTCTATGAAGGCAGAGAGGTGAGGTAGCTGTAGACAGAGGAAAAGCATGAAGCTAGAAGAGTTTAGTCCATGAGGTTTAAGGAAAGAAGCAGCCTCCATAACATAAAAGTGCAATGGGAAGCAGCTAGAGCTGATGGAGAAGCTGCAGCAACTCACCCAGGAGATCCAGCTAAGATTGTCTCTGAAGGTGGTGTCACTAACCAACAGATTTTCATTGTAGACAAAACATCCTTCTATTGGAAGAAGATGCCATCTAGGACTTTCATAGTTAGAGAAGAGAGAAGTCAATGCCTATCTCCAAAGGAAGGTTGGTTCTCTTGTTAGGGGCTAATTCAGCTGGTGACTTCAAGTTGAAGACAACGCTCATTTACCATTCCAAAAATCCTAGGGCCCTTAAGAAGTATGCTAAATCTATTTCTCTTTATGCTCTATAAATACAATGTCAAAGTCTCAATGACAACATATCTGTTTACAGCATGGTTAATGTGTATTTTAAGCCCACTGTTGAGGCCGGCTGCTCGGAAAAAAGATTCCTTTCATTTACAATATACTTGATCACTCAAGAGCTCTGATAGAGATGTACAAAGAGATGAACGTGTTTTCATGCCTGCTAACACAACATCCATTCTTCAGTTCACAGATCAAGGAGTAATTTTGACTTATAATTCTTATTATTTAAGAAATATATTTTGTAAGGCTATACCTGCCATAGATAGTCATTCCTCTGATGGATCTGGGAAAAGTAAATTGAAAACTTTCTAGAAATGATTCACCATTCTGGGTGCCATTAAGAATAATCATGTTTCATGGGAAGAGGTTGAAATATTAAAATTAAAAGAAGTTTGGAAGAAGTTGATTCCAAACCTCATGGATGACTTTGAGGGGTTCAAGACTTCAGTGGAAGAAGTAACTGCAGATGTAGTAGAAATAGCAAGAGAACCAGAATTAGAAGTGGAGCCTGAAGAAGTGACTGAATTGATGAAATCTAATGATAAAACTTTCATGGATGAGAGTTGCTTCTTATGGATGAACAAAGAAAGTGATTTCTTGAGATGGAATCTGCTACTGGTGAAGATGCTGTGAACATTGCTGAGATGGCAACAAAGGATTTAGAATATTCCATAAACATAGTTGATAAAGCAGCAGCAGGGTTTGAGAGGATTGACTCCAATTTTGAAAGAGACCCAGTGTGGGTGCAGTGCTATCAAACAGCACTGCCTGGTACAGAGAAATCTTTGGTGAAAAGATGAGTCAAGTGACACAGCAAACTTCATTTTTGTCTTATTTTAAGAAATCACCAAAGGCCCCTCGACCTTCAGCAACTGCCACACTGTTTAGTCAGCAGCCATCAACATCAAGGCAAGACCCTCCACTAGCAAAAAGGTTATGACTAGCTGAAGGTTCAGATGATTGTTAGCATTTTCTAGCAATAAAGTATTCTTTTAATTATGGTATGTACATTGTTTTTAAGACATAATGCTATTGCACTCAATATTTTGTGCTATAGTTTAAATATAACTTTTATATGCACTAAGAAAGCAAATATTTATGTGACTTGCTACATTGTGGTATTTGTTCTATTGCACTGGTCTGAAACCAAACCTGCAATATCTCTGGGGTGTTCCTGAACTTATAATCTCAGCGTTGGTGTCATGAATGCTATGCTCTACACCCACAACTCTATTTTGGGATTGAAGTATTTTTTTATCTCAGCAGTTCAGAAAGTTTTCCAAGAATTGATATCAATAGCTACTCCATTCCTGGATTTTCCTTCATCTGAAGACAGCTACCTTGCCCCAGGCCACATTCCTCCTCCAAGACAGGCTGCCACAGAGGATGGAACCAAAATGCCTGCTAGGTTCCTTTGGGTTCTGAAATTGAAATATATCATACCTGGGAATAGTAATCTACTAACATAT